>JAOPUG010000099.1:7011360-7021657 GCA_027564375.1 Micropterix facetella
GGTAACTAAACCGCGCGCTCAATGAAACACCACAATTAATTGTATTTTAGTTATCAGGATAAAAAATAAACAGTGGGCGCATGAGCACAATGTCTCCCTTTTGTAACCAGTTTTTTAAACGATATCAATGTTGCAAGGGCCATCACGCATAACCGCAGTCTCTCAAATCATCTTTGTATGTACATATCTGTAGATTCATCCTTTACAAAGAGTACCTAATATTTGCTGAATTACTGGTCTCTTGCAGTTCAAAAAAAATGGAATGAACTGACTAAGAATATACATGAAAGCAAGTTTTAATTGTTTTATCGAGTAATACTATAGAGTAGAATTGAGTTGATCTACCGATAAGATGTTTGTTTTTTTTCTGTCTCCCAATTCATTTGTATTTTAATAAGTTTGAAATTGATTAACAACATCCCAAAAAACCGCATTTGTATTGTTTTTTCTTGTATGCAACTCGGTTCGATAAGTTTTGGGACTACCAGAAAATAAAATATCTAATGATGAAAAAGATATGATTAACGTCCTAGTAGTCTTCAACATACTTCAACGGCTTGGTAAAAATCTTCAACTGGAAGTGTCTGTTCAAAAGCGCTGTCACATTTGCTTCAATTGATGAAACATCCTTAAATCGCTTCCTCTTGAGGGTGGGTTCGAGTTTAGGAAAGAGCATGAAGTCTCCTGGGGCCAAATCAGGCAAATATGGGGGATGTTCTAGGACCATAACCTCTACTTTGGTCAAAAATCGATGCACAAGAATGCTGATGTGGACCGGGTGCATTGTCTGCAGAATACACCAATCACTGGACTCGGGAACTTCTGCTCGGATATTATAAATTCTTGGGATCAGGCGCTTTAGGACTTACACATAGAATGCTCCTGTCACAGTCTGGCACGTACACTTGACTTTTTCAAACCCGTTTCAGCAGCGTTTTTACCGAGCAGGAAGCAAAATTTCACAGCCACGCGTTGTTCACTTAAACGCTTGCATCACAAATAATCAAGAGAGAAAAAAAACAGCACCAGTGAAAAAAATCACTACGGGCAAACACAACAAGCTAGGTCGATGATAGAGTCGGCACTGAACTGGCAACGAGTTGCGCTTTATACGCCTAGCGGTAGAAACAGTATATATACTACGGAAGGCCCGCACAGGGGCACTATTCTGGTTTTTTTGGTACCCCCTCATATTTGTGTACCTGATAAACTACCGCATTAAAAAAAAAATTAAGCTGTTTTGTTTATTCAAGTGTTATTAAGTACTTGTTTAATAGTAAAGACATAGTAGTTAAAGTTAAGAATAGGAATTTTTCTTCCAAAAATACAACATTCGCAAGTTATCAGGCGACAGTCTATTTCTTAAATCACCTGGATAAGTCCAGCTGTTAAAAATATTCTCACAGGTGCTACTGTATAGGAAAGTCAGATAATTTTGTGCAATTTTATTGAGATTCGGATAATGGCTATTATTGCACTATATGTCCGTGGGTCAGAGCTTTGCGTTAATAAGACTAGTCTCGAGCGATGTACCCTGAAAATATTCGACAAAGGCTTCTTATCCTTTGCTGCTCGATTATTTATTTTCGCAAGCACTCCAGATATCATCGTCTTTTAGTTAGGAGGAAGCTTAAGATCTCTTTATTTTATTGGTACGTTTGGGAATTTTTTTAGCCTGCTTCCGTTTCTTAAATAATCGATGATAGTTAAATAATCGAGGCAACAATTGACGATTCCCATTAGCCTCGAAAACACCAATAATCGTATCATAATTGTAATCACTCACATCCTTAATAATAAGGTGGACCATCGCTTCGCAGAGGCCGTTATCTGAAAGAATACCGAGAAGTCTCACGCGTAGTACAAAATTAATAAAAGGTTTAATTCCTCAGCGTACCCGCCCCGGATTCCGTCCCCGCGCGAACTGCAGATCCACACGCAGAGTATTATGCACGGCGCTCTTCTCAAGCGCAAATTGGAGGAGGCCGAGCAGAAGTTCCGGCGCAATCAAGAAGTCGCCGCCGGGGCCGGTTCGGGCGGCGGCGTGAATTCGCCCGCCGCCACCGGAGCTTCCAGCGGCAGCCCCAGTCGACAGCCGCCGCTCGCGTTCACGCCCACTTCCGTGAGTTCTTTGCTCTCTCTTTTATTATCTCCGCTTACTTGTCCAAAACCTGTCGTCCGCTTTGTCATTTTCATTGGCTTGACTCGAGAGACTTATTTTAAACATATGTTATATCGTCAATAAATGCCATACACCGTAAATACAATAATTGTACTTAATTATGTACATTATAAATAAATTCTGTCAAACGCTCAAACTGAATGGCCGCTTTCAATGGAGATAGCTGGCTTCTGCCGTAATTATTTGAAAGGGTGGATGTGTCCATAAATGGAGTTAGCAGTGAATCGATATAAATTATAAATAAATGAATAAATGAGGAAGTTTCTTTTTTAGTTATCACCACTTTTACTTATACTTTCGTGAAAATGTCCATTTAGAATTCGACGAAAGATATATAAAATATTATACTCCCCTTTCGCAGGTCCTAAGAAAGATGACTGCCGAAAAAGATGGTGAATTGAACGGATCCACAATGATTAAACCCCAGCAATCCTGGCCCTTACAAACTCCTCAACCGAAGATGCCACAGGGAAGACCCATCGTCAAGGTAAGTCTCGCTTCGATTGACCATTATCATCATACCCAACACTTTCTGAGTTAGGACAATCTTCTTCTGTCTGATCTTTGTTGATGATTGATTCTCTCTTACATTACCGACAGCGAGGGAGTACTTCTTAATTTTTTCCTCGTTTCACTTACCCATGTACTTTCAGGGCAATCAGAGCGGCATATCTGGAGCGGTTAATACCTATCAGCAATCGTCGAACCAAGATTTCCAATCGCAGGCTTACATGAATCACCATCAACAGGTCGGTAACAGCTTATACAGGTATCTCAGCATATCATCACTCCCATGGTCAACTATCATATCAGCTGTTTTGCTACTTTACAGGAGACACAAAAACCCATTTTAACCCTGTGACTACCTTTATATTACGAGACAACCCAATGCCGAAACACTCGAAATGCATTAGATAGAAAGAGATGAGGATAGCATCTGTGCACCTTATCCTGAGGCGCGTGATTCGGCCGATATCGTCCATATGAGAGGCTGAGATTACATTGTCATTGAGACCGTAACCGAGAGTCAAAGGGTTAAAAACTTAAAGAATAGAGAGCACATTTTTTTTACATCAGTGGATACGAATAACAATTTTGGGAGTCAAGTTAATGGAGATCCTATACATAATGATATAATTTTTTAAAAATCGGAAATATTTTACGGGTTCGACATAAATGATTACTCTATATTGACTATATCGACTTGTCGTATGATTACAACTATTTTGAAGGCATGCTATTACAACGACGCATATCTATGCGCCGTTATAGGGAGGGAATAAATTATGCATGCTGCAACGTACGTTTGTAGGTACCCATATAATCGGAAGAAGCCATTACATGGATAGAGAGTGTAAATGGGTTCTATGCAGTTGGTAGCTTCCACAATATCCTGCTAAAACTCCCTAAAACCCAGTGCTAACACTTCGGTTTGAAAGTTTGACATTAGGCTATATTTTATCCAGGTTCGGTTGCCTTCAAAATAGCTTTTATCGAGTCATACGATAAGTCTTAGTAGGCAATACAGATTATTAGTGGCAATACAGTTTATTTAGTTAAGTAACTTATTTCAAACCTATAAAATATTTCAGATTTTTTAAAAATAATACCATTAAGTACAGGATCTCCATCAACTCGATGCCCAAAATTGAATCTTAGAATGAAATAGCAGGGCACACGCCGCCAGCTTTACTAGTAGTTTAGCTTACCCTAAGCAGACACGGCACAGAAGAGGTTAAAACTATATAAATTTAAAAATCTGCATGGTAAACATGCCAATCTGCCAGATAGGTGCAAGATTTTTAATTGAGCAAAGATTTTTAACAATAATGTGGATCGATTTTTAACAGTAATCGAAAGTGGAACATGGTACATTAAAATTTGGTTTGTTCCGATATCTATTGGTTTGTTGTGGTTCCGCTTCCAGTATCGTTTTCAATTCTTCATTATCGACTTGAGTTTCCGGCCATCCACGGGGCTCGTTCTTTAAATCAAAATTTCCAGAATGGAAACGTTGGAACCAAAAATGCACCATGCGTTCGTTAGTGGTGGCTGTTCCAAAAACAACATTGATTCTTCGAGCTATATCTGCAGCGCTATTTGAACTTTTCCATAGTCGTGAACAGAACGATGTTAGAGCAAAATTAAATGATGCAAAAACAAATGAATAACTAATTTCGAAACAGAACTTCACTAGAATAATCTAGTGAAACAAACGCTAAATATTTCAGTTCAAAGTTGCCAGTATTGAGAATCGGCAATTTCATAGGTAAGACCTAATATTAATAGGTAATGTCGTAAGTTACAAGACATGATACCAATATGTTTATTATTTATATAAGTTGGAATGATTAGCAAAATATGTGTGGCAAAGATTGCGATTTTTTTTCCGGCACAACCCAACCACTAGCATGCGGCGAACTGGCACACGTAAAGTTAAGCAAGGTCTATGGGCAAAATGCCAAATACAAAAGTTGATTAGCTTGATTAGACTGGATGACTTGGTGCCGTCTCCAATTTGCGACATTATTCTCAATCTTTTGAGAAATCACAATTGGAGATCCTCAATCTTTTCTACCTTTATGAAACTCCTCATAAATATCTCTCAAATGAAAACAAACATGTTTAAATCAAAGGAACAACTGAGTGGAATATGTTTATTATTCTTTGAAGATAATATGAATTATTAAGACCTACAAAAGGCTGAAGAAATATAATTCCATGGACGCCGACGATGCAATCATTTTCGTTCTTCACAAGAACCCTGCCTTATTTCATCTAAAAATCAATATAAAACGTAGTAAATATAAAATAATAACATTTGTATGCACTTATTTTTGTTAGAAAAATTCGGCGTGTAAATTAACAGCAGCGATCGATACACCCCCACTAAATGGACTAATGGACTAACGATTCAAACAACTGTTTAAAAATAAAATGAAAGACAACACCATTTATTTCACATATGTGGCTGCCTGTATTATCAATATTTACTGACCCTATAGAATCAGTCCCTAGTGAAATAATTACTTTTTTATTGTTGTTTTTGTACACCAGATCAGAGTAAACCACGCTCGGCGAATTTTTTTCACAAACTCTAATCTCAGTAAGCCGCGTCTGGGAGGCTACGGAGTTAATAGGTTTTTTACTTTGTTGTTTTCAGCAACGATATAATATGACCCCTCTACAACAGCAACAGTTGCAGTTGGCTGCGAGAGGCAATCACTCCGCTTCTGGATCTCAACAATCTCCGGTAATTTTATTTCTTAGTTAGGATTTGACTATCGTTAGCTTAAGTTGCCAAGTTCGTGCTTATGCACAAAGAGAGTGGTAGCGAATGTACCGAAAGAAGAGTACCAATGCACTGCTACGTTCCTTCCTATTTGAAACAAATGGAAGTTTAACTAGCGATGTGCTAGATGCAGGATAGTCTTCGGTTAAGATTGATATCCAACTGAATTTTTGCTATGCAAAGTCTAGGAGATATACGAGGTGTGTATAAAAAGAAACCGAACTATTAAAATAACGCGCCAACCGGCAGAGGGAGCGCGCTGCGGCTACTGAGGTTTAGAGAAGAAACAGCCATTAGCCACGTTTCGCTCTAACCGTTAGTTGACGAGCTATAGCCGCTGAAGTGAGCTTGTGCACAAGCTGTTCGTCGGATTAGTGCCTTTAGCATTACCAAAGGCATTATCCATCAGGAATTTGTAGCACGAGGTCAGATGGTAAACAAGGAAACAACCAGGGAATTCTAGTGCATTTAAAGGACGCTTTGCGCAGGAAGAGGCCTGAATTGTGGGAAAACCAGACTTGGATGTTACATCATGGCACTCTTTATTTGCAGCTATCTAGCAAAACACCAAGCTCCCTATATGCCACATTCACCGTCTTTTTCTGTCCTGGCCCCAGCAGTTTTTTCCTGTTTCCCAAACTTAAAACTACATTGAAAGAATGTCATTTCCAAACCATAGAGGACATTCAGGAGAATGCGACAAGAGCCTGCGTGCCATCCCAGAAAGTGCGTTCCAGGAGCCTTAAAGAAAATATGGAAATGGTGTATTGCCAGTTGAGGGAAATAGTTTGAGGAAGACAATGTTTAAATTGTACAATAAGCGATGAATAGGTTTTAGCAAAAGTTTGGCTTCTTTTTGAACACACCTCATAAACACATCGAAACCTCTATCGTTTTCAAAGAGACTTGCAAAAAAATGAAAAATACGTTTAAATTATGACTGTGAAATCCAACATATTACAAAAATTACATAAGACACTGAAGTTAACAATGGTTAGATATCAGAAACAAACTAAAACAGGAAATGGTTTATTTAAAAAAGTCCTTCATAGTTTGATTTTCAGTTTTTCAGACCATAATTAAACAGTAGTGTTTCTGTGGTACAAAATGACATTCTTTTCAACCTCATTAATTTTATACGAATACAAAAATGCTTTCTTATGCCTCCGAAACGGTTGTTACAGGCGACAATCCTCTTTATCTTCATCTTAAACCTCTTCAACAGTCTTCTTCAAAACTGTTTCACACAGATTTTCTATTGTTTTGTGTTGTGCGTCGGGAGATATTTTAACACATTTACCCCTGTGGTACTAAATGTCAATTTGTATTGCCAGCCCTCCATACATTCATGTGTACCATCCACCGGCTACGCCGTTATTCTGTAAAAAAAAAATCTTTCCATGACCACCTATGAATTACGTTTAAAAATGATAATTATTTATGGAAAATTACTTAATTTATAATTTTTAAATAGTATTAGATTGTTCATGGCATTTACTATCGATTTCTTAAATAAAATTCATTTATGATATTTAGTACTTACACCCTTTTTTATTTCTGGTATTCTAATTTGTCATCAGACATCCAACCCTCAGTGGCCAACTAATTTTCAGGGACCGCAGATTGCAGAAATGTATTGATTTTATTAAATATTACTGTACACACTGGGAAATGCGTGCTAATAAAACCATCCTAATGTCACCCACCTGTAGGCAGCATGGACTTGTAGAACCACGTCAGTGTCGCCCACCTGTGGGCTGTGTGGGGCTCAACATGTTACGCAATAATTGCAGTAAAATGATGTAGTGAGAGACGATAGATGCGATCTATTTTTCTATGTCTTATATAGGATTAATTTAGGGCCATACAAAATAAACAATACATGCAGGAAAACGAATATCCGGCGACTGATTGAGATTTTACCTTAATATCTAGCAACCGGATAATTGATACTGCACGTCATATTTTTTAATCAATAACAATTTACTGCAGAGCATCGTTGGTTCATTATTTAAATTGCGGCGTGGCATTTCGCTGTCTCTGTTTTAGCACGCTTATTTCTTTAATGTTTACAGTCTCAAAAACTTTATATGAATTTTGCTTTCATGATTTTTTATTTTATTTTATTGTAGTTTCCATCTCAGATGATGATGCAACAAATGCAACAGCAGCAGCAGAGACAAAGCGCGCATTCCATGCAAAACCAGGTGAGCCAATTTATTCAGATTTTAGTGTAGAAATTTGTCGATTAGAGTGATTCGAATTTACAGAGCTACACTGTAAAAAGTACAGGTCTGGATTAAATTATTTTTTCTTTTCAGATGACTAGCCGAAGCGGCGGCAATTCGTCCAGCCTCCAACAGTTGCTCATGCAGGCTCAGCATGGCAGGAACTACAATGGTACATTTTATACTTTTTTATATCGATGCATTTTGTTCGTAGCCTGCACAACACAATCAGAACGCTTGCTAATATTTAACCGATTTCTAATATTTTTTTCATGTTTGTGGTTAGGGGCGGCAAACTTTTTCTAACTTGCGCCACTCCAACTTCGGTGCTTTCCTTGAGTATCGCAGCCTTTTTGAAGATTTACATACAACCGCCGGGTAGCGAGAGTGCCAAAGGTTTGCCGTCCCCGGTTTATTTACGTTTACTTTGTCCATAACATTTGTTTTGTCTTTCTGTCATCTTAACCTGTTAATGCATGGCAATTTTATGAATGCGTCCTTTGATTATAATGGTAATTTTTGATGGGATATAAGCTCGATAATGGATTTTTTTATAATACACGGTATATAGCAAATATATGCTCGTCGACAAAAAGTAATTTTTCAGCTAACTACAAATAGTTTGTATCTCTACCTACAGAGAAAGGTTTTTTTTTTATAAAAAAATCTGCTATTTATCTGAAAATATAAGGAAAAATTTAAATACACAATAAAACCAATAGTTTTTTTATCTGATACATAGGTCCTTATGTACAATACAGGACTTATTTTGTATAGCAGATATACACTTTCGTAAATCGAGGGTGGGCAAAATCAACCCATTATTTTCGTACCCATTTTCACCGCATTCTCTTGCAATGGTGGATTTCATCCGTTTTGTTGTGTCTAACTCTTATCGAATACTTTCTGAAAGTCGATGAAACACATGTAAACTGGGTGGCTGATATCTCCATTTTTGAACCAAGATCTCAATACTGAAAAGCGCTTCTCTGCTTCCCACATTATTTTATTTCAGGAAAATCTTAAAACGCTCAATAATTACAAAATCTAATTTAAATAATGTTATCACAGCAAAAAAGCCTTCCTGTATCACATAGTATTTTGATAGGTAGGCAAATGTTTGCAATCACAGTAATATATAAATGTATATTTATATCATTCAGTGTTTTGATGTAGTTCCATTGAAACACAATAGATTCCTGTGTTTTTAAAATACTTTGATTTAAATTTTCTATTCGAATAAATAATTCGGGTATTTTTATAAGTGATAATGACAAATTTCCGATTATATTAGCTTTGCTTTAACTTTGTCTTATTCTTGTACATGGTTATTTTTTCAAGCCCAGGCTTGTTTCGGATTTGTGCAGGATGGCTTGAAAGTCCAAAATTATTGAGAAAGCTTCCAATAGGAATCTTTAGAACAATTATGCTTCCACGCTTATCAATTTCCTTGGAAGTTTCGTATGCACAGCCCTTACTTTCATTTCACTATCTAAGATTACTTTTTAGAAAGAATCACTGAAACAGCAACTTTCGGATGTCAGATATGAGATTTTCGATGCACTGCATCTTCCGGAGTATGCGAGACGTCGGACTCAGCATATTTGTCAAGATGCCTCAACAACTAAAGAGACTGGAGTATCGAATGACTGAACTTCCCAAAGTTGACATAATAATAAATAACAGGAAAAGTAGCGATATACATCGGTAACTTTGACCCGTCCCGTGATTGGTAATCCCTGACTTTACCAAAATGGCTTAAAAGCTACTCCAATAAGTTTCTCTCATCACCACGATTCACCCAAAAATACCCACATACGCTATGCTTGCTCTACCTATTGGTCAGATATTCCTCCAGGGTCAAGTAAACCAGGATACACCTTCAGCAGCACCCAAATGGCTTAAAACCTATTCCAACGCATTTGTCTCATCCACAATTCCAATAATACCCATATACGCTATGCTTGCTCTACCTATAGGTCAGATTCTCCTCCAGGGCCAAGTAAACCAGGATACACTTGCGGCAGCACCCAAATGGCTTCAAACCTATTCCGACAAGTTTCTCTCCACACTAGGATTCTAAAAATACCCATATAAACGATGCTTGCTCTACTTATTGATCAGATCCTCCTCTAGGCCAAGTGAACCAGGATACACCTGCAGGACTCGGATCGAATTTGCTGCCACCTGGTGGTGCTTATAGTCACCCAGATAGGCTGCATACCAAATTTGGTGAAAATCGGTTCACAGGTGTAGTCAAATTTGGTGAAGTCTTCGGACATACGGACAAACAAACGCACAGCATGCATCAGACTATATGGCCCATCATACGTAATACTGCGGACGGGCCAAAAACCAATGCAAAACTATATCATATCATAAACAGAAACAATATTTGCATACATTCGAAATACTCTTTTCCCAAAATGCGACTATCCATCAACCCTAGGAAGCATTTCATCGGCAATCGTTATTTTGAATTATGAAATAATCTTCCAGAAAAGATAGTGCGGAACAAAAACGATTATATCTGAAATAGTTTTGGGGTTTTGTGAGTTGATACATCTATTTAAGTAAGGTTTTTAACAGGCACCT
>JAOPUG010000099.1:7048199-7071385 GCA_027564375.1 Micropterix facetella
GAAGATTATCTTTCGAATAGAGTAAATTTCATATCAATTTAAAAAAATCATCTTTGTTTTATTACAATTCAAATTTCTATACCTCTATAAAAACAGCCTTTATTTAATAAATGGCAATGCATTGTGCGTACAACTAAAGGGGCGACATCGCCCCACACATATATGACTTCGGAGAAGAATGAGAATGTGCACCATTTTGGTAACATGTAAATTTGATAAATACAGAAGTTCAGTCTTCGACTTTCTCATTTGGTTCAGTTCAGTTCAGTTCTTTATTTCATAATACCAATTACGGTTAGAAAATTAACCACATTTAAGTATTTTTATTACCGTGATAATCGACTGAATAAATTAAATTAATTGTAAAATACATTTACGGTTTCCCAATAATGTATGCATTTCACACAGTGTTATTATCATGAAATTTAAACATATATAGTTATATAAACGAAATTGAAATAAAAAACTCATGAGACTTATGTAGGTTCGTAATAATCGCAATAATCCTGTCAGCATTAAAATAAAATTGTCATAAAATAGTTAATTG
Source organism: Micropterix facetella (assembly GCA_027564375.1). NCBI lineage: Eukaryota > Metazoa > Arthropoda > Insecta > Lepidoptera > Micropterigidae > Micropterix > Micropterix facetella. Next base: position 7,048,747 of record JAOPUG010000099.1, read on the forward strand.
GAAGAAAATAGTAAATTATACACGCCGAATACTGATATAAATTAGTCAGTGATAATAATAAAATGGAATGGTCAACATTAAGTTTTGTTAGAAATAAATATGGTGGTCACATTCGTAAGTTGCAGTTTTATAAAAGAAAATAGATAAATAAGTATAAGAATAGTTAACCATATTGAAAGAATAGAGAAATGTTGTTATAGTTCAGAAGATTTTACCAAAAAATATTTTATTTTATTATAATTCTTTATGAATTAGTATCATTCTGACTTTAGATAAGAAAATTAATGTTTTATTTTCCCTATATATTGTATTTCAGGTTTCTCGACAAATTTATTAATGAAGAACATTTCCACGTAATTAGGGTCTCTCATGCTGCTTCTTACGACCCTTTGTTGTATTGAGGCAATGTGTTTTCGAAGGCATCGGAATTAAATATTGGATTTGAGGCAGATCTGATGGCGTTTCGGTTTGAGATGTTGATGCAATCACTGTTTCAGTATTTGATGGATCGGCTTATCTCGGTGTACTTCGAATTGCCATTCAATCTACCATCTCGTCCGTAGCAGCAGTTGGTGCCAAAAACATTCAGCACAATCTTGAACAATGACAGACTCTGCTTGAAGAATTTCAGCTGCTATAAAGTCTTCTTCTGTAAACACGTTGGGGTTTAACGGAAAAATACCAGCCGCCCTAAAACCAGATTCTCCCTCGCTGATAGAGGCAACATTAGAAATGATTTTCTCACTAAGGATGCAACGTTATAAAGCCCTGTATAGATCTGCGAGCGCAGCGCGATGTGAGCGGCTCAGCTCGCATGTCGAGACCGGGTTTCCTCGAATTGAGCGGCTCGTTCCGCACGGCTCAACCTGCCGCTCGCGGCGGCCCGCTCGCGGCGGTTCGTACGCTCCAGCCCGCTCGCGGCGGCTCGTACGCTGACTATAAGCCGCTCAATGTTGCGCTCGAAGAATACTCGCATCGAGCGGCTCATTTCGCGCCGCGCTCGCAGGTTGATACGGGGCTTAAGGTGTTATTTTTTCTGCGAGACGGCTCTTCAGGAAAGTCACATTCTTTTTTATACGCTACTTTGAAAGGTCCAAAGAATGAAATATCCAAGGGCTGCATTCGGTGGGACGTGTGCGGTGGAAGCGACAGCATATGGATGTGATTGCGCTTTTAAAGTTCGTGGGCTGTGAGTGAAATATGACTTGCATGGTTGTCTAGTATTAACAGCACAGGTTCAGATGATTTTGCATGTTGAGTAAAGTACTGAAGACATTCACAGAAAAGATTTCCATTAATCCAACCATTATCTGAGCATTTGTAAAGAGGTCCTGCTGGATGGACCATCCTCTTCCAGGAGTGGAGTCAACCTTTTTCTCGGGAATATAAATATACGTGGGATATATTCACCGGCAGCGCTCATTGTACACAATTCGGTTGATTTTTCAAGATTATTGGAAGACTAGCTAGCCTTTACAGTCTTCCGAGGTCGTATTTTCGGCATCTATAAAATTAAAATTTTATTTTTAATTAAAGTAGGAACATACTCAGTAAGCAATAATGTGGCGGGAAATGGTGGTCAGCTGACTCCTATTGTTGGAACGAAGTTCTTTAACGCGGCTTGTGGGGAGTCGACTAGTAGAAATCGACCACTAACGAAAAAGCGTTATGCGGGGCGCGTTTGCGACGATAAACAGAATAACCGTCCGCACTGGTCTGGGTCTCAGTTACGAAACGTCGCGAATATTTCCTGGAACAGATGCCGTTTTTCATACACGGTGATATTAGATTGTCTTACCCGCATGATCCATGTATCATATTATTGGTCGATATGTCAAACAATTCGGGATCTTGCCTTTGTCGGGTAGTTCAGCAACTATAATGTAGTCAGTTTCGTCTGATTGTTTTAAATTCATTCATGATTAACCAGCATATGGCAGTGCGGCAACCCGCGCTTTAGCCACTCAACGCAGAGCGACCCAAGCTATAACGTCATGTCGGTCGGAAGACCGATGGCCAAGAAACAGTTCCAGTTTAATTTCCGCCCACTCTGGGTTGATGTAAATGATACTAATAAGTCTGGTCTTCCATAGTTGCGAGAATAGGTCAAAGCATTTTGTGTTTTTCCATACATGTATCTCGGAGAACCGGTGAAAGATGAGGTCAAGATGACATGTCCAATATTTGTAGCGTTAGCATCTTGTCCAAGGCATTTCTTAAATGAATATAATCGTCAGCTCTCAAAAAATAATGTCAGTAATTTTACTATGAAGCGAATACACGTCGCAGCGCTCTTAGATCGGTTGGTACCGGTGGCGGGGGGAGTAAGCTTAGTCAAACGCGGTCGCTCAGTCGCAGACCATCCGGAGAAGAGCGAGGACAGGCATTTTCGTAAAAGTAATTTTCCCCTTCCGTGCAAGCCACGATGCAACCCTCGATGGAGCAAAGGATTGCCATCAAGTTTTTTGTCAGACTGGGAAAGTCCGCAGTGGAAACTTTTACCATGAAAAAGACGCCCTTTGGTGATACTAGGTATAGTTGATCGGAAAGCCAAGTCTACGTTGTCAGAAGGCATTTTTTGAAGGCAATGGAGAGATAGCGATGAAGCCCGCGCTGGAAGGCTATCAACGACCACCACCGGCGAAAATGTGACGCGTGTGACTGAAATCTTGAACTCATACCGTCGTTTGAGTGTCCATTTAATGGCTCAGACATTAAATATTCCCAAAAGTACCTTTCACGGGATTGTGACAACCAATCTGCAGATAAGAAAAGTGTGCGCGAAGCTGGCGCCAAAGTGGCGCCTTCCTCGTGATCTTGGCCGATTCAAAGGTGCCAACGACTCCCTAGCCGCCTTACAGTTCTGACGTAGCTCCCCCAGACTTCTTGTTTCCGCGCTTGAAACTACCATGAAAAGATATTATTCTGACAGTTGACAAAAGCAAAGAGGCTTGCACCAAAGCTCTAAAAGACATTCTGGAAAAGTCCTACCATGACGCCTTCTATGTATTCCATATATTTTACGATTACTTTCAAATACTGTAATTTTGTTATTTTTTCCATTTTCTTAAATTTAACCTTTCATTCTTTGTTATTTACCGTTAATTGTTTATTCATTAATCTAATTGTGTACTCTTATAAAAAGGATATTAATGTAGTCATGTAACTGTGCGTAGTGTAAGTCATTGTATGTGTTATCAATATTCCGTTTGGATACCATATAAAATAAAAATAAAATAAAAAAATGTCTGGAAATTTCGCTGGAAACGATGTATCGACACAGGAGAAACCTCATGAAACCTGTTAATGTGTTGTACCGATCAGATCAATAAAAATGTTTCGTAATCGACTAACTGACATTACTTTTCAGACAAACCATGTAATGTAATTTAATCTTTCCGATATCCTTCTAGCCACCATGTCGACACAATGCTGACTGAACAAATTTCTATAATAAGATAAATCATTAAAACAATTAACTCTCATCATCTGCATCTGTATGCATGCATACATCTGCGGGCGCATACATTGCAAGCATACATATGTATGCATGCAACATTTATGCAACAGATGCATTTATGCAACATTTATGCAACAGATGTATGCATACATTGATGAGGGCGCATACAGAGATGTATGCATAAAACTGCATACATGAAACAGTTTTATTTCTTGCGGAATCTAGATGATATATATTGGAAGATGTCACATGCTACGGGCGAACCTGCTGACCCTGAACCTTGTAACGAGATCTATCGTGTTCTCGCCCAGAGACGAACGCAAGGACTTTGTGGACGAAGACGATCCACTTATCCAGTTCCACCTCAGCCCGTGAAGTCCAACTCCTCAACACAAAGCACTGGGAATTTTTAAGCCCAATGGGGCGTCCTCGCGCTCTCACTCTCAGATGTGGTCATATTTCTAAGACCTTCCGTCTGGTAACAGGTTCGAAATCGCTAGCGCGGTCTTCTACCTTAAGTAAGCGACAATTCCTCACTGGAATATGTCGCGGATCCGAGGCGCCCTTTACTAGACTTGCCACCCGAGGTCGGGTGGCCAATGTATCGTTTCTGAGAATAGATAGCTTAAGGTATCTAACTACCCCCGCTTCCTTAGGTCGCATTGCGCATCCAAACTCCTCCGGTTACTCGTTGTTGTACACGGGCCGGCAGACCGACAAGTGCTTCAGACAACCATCCATCCGAAGTGTTTTCACCGAGTGCATATCCCGCATTACCGGGATACACTCGGATCAGACCAGTCGATCATCACATATATCTGAAAGTGGAAGGCCCCTTTTCAATATGGTTGCTAAGCAAAGGCCGGCATACCGACCAGTGTTCAGACGTCCAGGGTCGACCGAGGACTTCCCCCAGATCAACCGCCATGCACAGCGGGTTCACTGGTTTCGTCCCTCTTCGAGGAGGCTGCCGGATAGGTGTTGAACCGTGAGTCGGGCCGATCGAGATAGACATAATTGGTCATTAAGTCCACTCAGTTTTTCACTCTAAGAAAAAAAGAGTAAAAAACTGACATTTTGCGATCAAAATTCCATTCTAAAATTGCAAAAATCCAATAATAAGACAATATAACACACGTATTATTTAAAGCAAAAACAAAGAAATGTCCACACATTTCACGGTTCTCACTGCGGCTAACCGTTTGAAGTTTGACATAAGCCCGGGCCATATTTACAGACAAGGTATTTTAAAAATACGGTCATCTGATGCATTTCAGTGGAACTACGTCAAAACACTAAATCAGTCAATAATTCTAATCGCTTGTGGTTAATGCAAACTTTCTTATGAGCCAATAGATGGTGAAATTTTTATTAATAAATACCCCCGCGTAACGTTATTTCGTTATTGTTGATTTCTACTAGCCGACTCTCCACAAGCCGCGTAAAAGAACTTCGTTCCAATAACCAAAAATATATTATTTGTCATGTGCGATTTCAGAAAAAACTGCATCTCTGCGCAAGCAATAATCGTATTTCGGCGTATTGCGTCTCGCTGGTGTTTCGCTTACCGTAAGAAAGGTGTATCCGCGCAAGCAATAATAGGATTTCGGAGTATTGCGGCCCGCTGGTGATTCCCTGAGCATATCATTCCACGTTATTTAGCCAACAGCGATCGCTTAACCTTAGCTCACCAACCTTATTTTCGAGTAACGTTGTCACTAAGCTTTCGTCTTTCAGACTACTCAATAAAAAATAAATATTTATTAAACCAGTTTTATTTTTGATAACTAATTAACTTACAAGGCTGTCTTATATTTTAGTCTTTGAAATAGTTACATTTATTATTAAATTAACCTACACTTTACAGTCAGTACACATAGACACATTGTGTTCGCCACAAATGGCTTTGTTGCAGCCCTTGCACAAATATTACGGTCCCACTCCTTTAATTTTCCCATCGCCTCATCATGCTGCTGTGTAATAAAGTTGATGGCATTCAGAATTTTGGAGTTTTCTTTTTAGCTCGTCGCAATTGCGGTTATTTGCTTCTATGCGCAAATTTAGGGAATGGAGCTGTTCCTTGTGAGCCTCGTGAAAATCTCTCTGAATGTCATTCTTTACTTTCATCATAATATTTTCTGTTGGCTAGCGTTATTAGATGGTGCAAGAAAGCGGAGACTCGGTGTATTCGTGTATCAGAGTGAATTCGGCTTCGATTTTGTCTGTGCGCCACTGCCAGAGCGCATCGATCGCAGCGACTATTTTGCACGGGGGACATTTCCTATTAGCTTTATTTGTGATATTTATTCATTTTTTATAATCCTCAGCTGTCAGCCCTTCGCACAAGTAAGGAACATTTTTATAGCATCTACTAAATTTGATGCCTTTTGTTTCTTTTGTGGCTCGTTGGCATTAACCGCAGTCATTTTGACGATACGATTTTTTAAATATTATAATAATCGATGCGATAATGTACGATAATATTTCATATTTCACTCCCTATTCGCTGTCTAGCGCAGTGTGTCGTCCGCGGTCGGCGCTGTCCTCTATATCCGCTGTGTGCAGCGGGTGGGTGGACGGTCGTTTGCGTCGCGCTGTGATGGCGTTTCTCTTATTTCTTGACAGTTTCTTTATACGGAGCTAAAACATAAATCCAAATTTAGATAATTTAAAACTATTGGTACTCACGAATTGCTACCCCAAAAATGCTTAGTCAACACTTTTTATTTGCGGCGAAATCCTGGTTTGGCCAGCGATTTTTAGTTATTATCTGTTTTATAAAACAAATTACACAGCTCAAATTCAATTTCACATCCATTTATTATTATTACATGAAATTGAAGTTATAATTCCACATATTTCGTATTTAAATCAAAGTAGGTATGATATATTACAATTTATATTAACGCAATCATTTTTTAAAAATCGTATTATTGATTTTGGTAAAATGAAAATATCACAAAGATGCTTTATTTAAAAAGAATCCATACAATTTTATTTTGAAATAAAACATTTTTTTTTAAATATTTGGTTAAATATCCTTCCCTGTTATCGAAGCGCTGATTCAATTCTTCGTGGCATTGCTTACAACCAGACAACCGAGATCTTATGTTGTGATCTCCTTGTGCCCAGCCTGGATAATATTCGAACCAAGCTCCAGGCTGGGTTAGCTCCCTTTTGATGCTTGGATTATAAGGTAAAACCAACACTTTCTGCCTTGACCAGATATTTTTCTATTGGATTAAGGTCAGGATTTTTTCTTGGCCACGGCAGGACCACAATCTAATGAGCACTGAATCCACTTAATGGTACGTTTGGCAGTGTGACATGTGACATGGCGTTCCATCCTGCTGTAAGACGCATCACTGATTGCCTTCAATAGATATTATGCGATTTCAAAACTTTTTTTTGTTTTTTTTGCAATGGCCAGACAACTTTCGAAAATCGAAATTTGATTTTTTTCGCACCACCTACTGTGCAGGTCCAAGACAAAGGCTGACTAAAACGAATGAAGCTTTCAAAATCGTTTCTTGAAACTTTCAATTGGTTGACAATAAAACATTCAGTTTGTTGTAATGAAATAGGTGGCATTTAATGTTGCCAATACTCAAAAAGAAAATCTCAAAATTTTATTGCATTTTCACAACCGATGATAATGAGGATTCTACGGGAAAAGTGGGTCATTTTGTTCTGCTGACCTTTCTCTATATGAGAGAGTTATCAAAAGTTTTGAAAAAATCCGTTTGGTGACCATATTGGATTTTCAAAGTACATAAAAATAAAACAATTATCTCTTATAAATCTAGAAAGGCTAATCGCATTGAGTTTCGTGCTATGGCGGCATTGTTGGCCTTAATGGGCGCTTAAAAATGGTTATTTGAAACTTTTTGATTTCTGAAAAATTTCATATAGTTTTTATTTTTGTGCGCCCGCGTATGTAACCGAAAAACTATCTCTTTCGAGACTTCTCCTGTCCTTCGAGGACTCGACGGAAAAAGTGTTCAGGGGCATTTTGTTCTCTTGTCTTTTCTCTATATGAGAAAATTCTCGAAAGTTCTGAGAAAATCCGCTATATTGGATTTTCGAAGTACATTTAAAAAACCCTTATAAGCCATTTTATTCTACTGACTTTTCTCTATATGGGAAAATTAACGAAAGTTCTAAATAAATTAGTTTGGCGGCCATATTGGATTTTCAAAATGAATTTACGGCATGAAGTTTATAACACCCGAAATTTCGGCGATGTTGCAATTGCCGTTATCCAGGGTAGAACAGGAGTGTAACCTGGACAACGGCGCTTACAACATCGCCGAAACGTCAGGAGTTATAAACTTCACGCGGTAAATTCGTTTTATCTTATTTAGAATGTCAAGCAACCGCTTTAATAACCTCCAAAAACACTACTTAACTTCGCAATGCCGCGACTAACACTAAATGGGCTTACCTTTATTTAATCTTTGTATCTTTTGTACAAGTACTGGGCACATCTAGTTTAAAATATTATAAATGGCATTATTTCGACCACAAAAATGATAAATAAAGATTTCACTAAAAGTGTCCAGAATTAATTAATGCCACTAGTGTATAATATAGGTTTTATTTCTTTAACTTTCTAAATTTCATTTTTTCGTATTTTTGTTGCAGAATGAAAATGGAGAATCTCTTGAAATGCGAAGAAATTTTGCTGAACATGTACAGAAAAGTGCACAAGGTGATTGAAATAACTTTCAATGTTTTATTGTTTAAGAATTATTTTTACTCATTAATGTGTTGTTTTACTTACAGAAAGAGCCGGATGCAATACAGCTGCGAAATTTAGACAAAAATACGAAACAATCAACAACAGTTCCAAGTCCCTCAACCAGAGATAAGGAAGATAATGCTTCAGTGTCCACTCTCAATTCTGTTTTAATGGAGCCTTCTAAGGCGATTCTAAAATCCCCCATGGTCAAAGCGGGAAATTCTCCGACCACATCCACACCCACAAAAGTCGTAAGTGGAGTCTCAAGGACTGATACCCAGACAACCGCTTATTCTCCTGTCTCAAAAACCACACCTGTCAAACAAAGTGAACACAAGAAATCTGATGTTACAGAAAGTGATACTAAAAACCACTTTGTGAATGAGCAAGCTAAACCAATGAATTTTTACAAGGAAACGAATAGTAAAGACAGCGATGATATAGTTAGTGACCTCGATAAGAGTCGTGCCAAGCTGAATTCCATACGTGAAAGTTTATCTCCGTCTGAAGCGAAGCCGCGCAGAGAGTATACGCGAGTGTTAAAGTCTCCCGAAGCAGAAGTTGGTATTGCAAAATTCAAAGTGGCCAGTCCAATGCAAAAAGTTTACCCTAAGAAGATTACAGAGGACGTTTTGTTTTATCGGCGTTCACCAAAGCCAAAGAAAAAGAAAGATGGTAAGAGTTCGCCGAAACTATCCAAAAGTCAAAGGAGGGCGATGAAAGCGTCAGTTTTTTCTAGGCTCGGTTCTAAAATCTCGAAAGGCGGTGCGGATTACAGCGAAAAACTATCAAAGATTTTAAACAGTTACAAGGGGTTGGATGCTCTGAAGACAATTCGCGAGAAGATCGTTAAAGAATTACTCGTTGAAGAGGTGTGCGATATGGCTCTTGCAACGCCATCTGAATCGAAGTCTACGAGTAAAGGTAGCTCGGAGCAAGAAGATGGCGAAATCATGGATAGCGACGACGATACCGATTTGATATATAATAATTTGCTCGGTGATACGGAAACTAGTCATGCTAGGAAACTACCTTCTAAAAAAACACAAGATCTCTCTAGACAGGTGTTCCAGGAACTGATAAAGATACAAATGTTGGCCACTGAAAAAAAGGAGACACCAATGACTGACCCCAACGCGAACAGAAGTAGTCAGAGTAAGAGCGATATCGTTGGTCTGCTCGATTCGATTCTTTCATCTGTTAATAAAAAACTAAATGGAGAGGAAAGTACAAAAGATGATGATCCGACTTCCAGTGCAGTTCCTAAAAATACTATCGATAATAAAAAGCCAGTCAAAGAAGAAACTGTCGAAGAAGAAACTGTCGAAGAAGAAACTGTCGAAGAAGAAACCGTTGAAGAAAAGCTGAAAGCAAAGATGTTAGAAAAACCGAGCCCTTCGCAATCTGCCACTGTTATGGATCCAGCACAACACATTATGAGACTGGCAAGTACTGTTGCGAATTCAGAGAAACCGAAGCTGGAACCGGTCAAACCAAAACTGTTGAATTTTGAAGAAGATATTCTCAGCGCTCTGAATAAAGAGACTCAAGGTCTCGAACTCGATAAAACAAATATAAAAAATCTGCTCTCCGGAGACAAGCAAGCCGAGGCGAGGAACCGAGACTCGAAAACCTCGGATGGAGTGAGGCGAATAAGCTTGGAAAAATACAAAGAGAGCACTAGTGCCGTATCGCGTGGCCTCACACTCAAAGAGCTCCAGCGTTTCAACATAAAAGTGAGCGGTGATGATTCTCCGCTGAAAGGTCTGGCAAAAATGTATCCGGCGATACCCCAGACGCCGATACCATTATTGACTCCACCTGAGGAGATGAATTCGTCACGTGATACTGTACCGTCCCTCGCTTTGTCCGACATTGCTCGGTCGCCACGGCCCATGCCAAATGCTTCCGTCTCTCCGGCCGGACCGCCGTCTCTCTTGTCGCTCCCTTTCAAGCCGTTCAAACCGAATATTTACCCAAACGTCCACCAGATGGGTTTGCCCGTCCCCATTATGAGTCCGCCGATAAATGTCCAAACACAACAAATGACATGTAACCAAAACCAATTTATGAACCCGAATTTTAACCAGCACAACAATAACATTCCATTTGGTCACGGTGGTCAATCGATACGAACTCCAGAACCTTCCTTTGATATGCCTCAGTTTAACTCCTGCCCCTCTCCATTTATATCTCATGACAATGAGATAATGTCCCCGATATACAACCAGAATTCCTCACCATTTGTAAGGAGCACTAGCGTAGTCCGCGGTTGTGAAATTGAACAGAATATTGGACCATTTTCAAGAAGCAGCAGCGTGATTAGAAACTGCGAAGTTGATCACAATATGAGACAATTTCCAAGAAGTGGAAGCACAATCCGGGGTTCTGAAGCCGAGTACAACATGAGAACTTTTGTGAGAAGTGGCAGCATTGCCCCTTCCGATGTCGATCATTCCATGAGACCCTTTTCGAGAAGCGGCAGCATTGCTCCGGGTTCCTCCGATGTTGATCACAATATGAGAAACTTTTCAAGAAGTGGAAGCATTGCCCGAGGTTCTGAAGTTGACCATAATATAATTACATTTTCGAGAAGCGGCAGCGTTGCACCAGGTTCCGAAGTTGATCATAATATGAGAAACTTTTCAAGAACTGGTAGTATCGTCCCGGGCTCCGAAGTTGATCACGAAATGAGAAACTATTCAAGAAGTGGCAGCATTGCCCGAGGTTCCGAAGTTGATCACAACATGAGAATCTTTTCGAGAGGCGGCAGTGTTGCACCGGGCTCTGAAGTTGATCATAACATGAGAAACTTTTCGAGATCCGGCAGCGTTGCCCCGGGCTCTGAAGTTGATCACAACATGAGAACATTTTCAAGAAGCGGTAGCATTGCCCCAGTTTCAGAAGCTGATCACAATATTAGACAATTTTCGAGAAGTGGAAGTATGATGCGAACTTCCGAAGTTGATCAGAGTATGAGACAATTTATAAGAAGTGGGAGTGTGATGCAAGGACGAGAAGTTGAACCAAATTATAGACCTCTTTCAAGAAACGAGTTTATGAGAAACGGTGGTATGATTCCAAGTCGCGACATGGATCAAAGAGTTTTTTCGCCTGAACAGGAATTTTACAATGATGATAGAATAGACCTGCGCTATGACAGCTTCCAAATACAAGAATCGAATCGGATGCAATATATTCCATCGGAGGATAATCTAAGAAACTTTAATATTTATTCAAATCTACGTCAACGCGAATTGAGTGTTGGCCGTACTGTGCCAACCGAGCGCGTCTTTGAACGTTCTAAGAGCGTGGGGCGTACGTTTGAGCGCGCAAAGAGCGTAAGCCGCAGCTTTGAAAGTACAATCAATAGATATGAGTTCGACGGCAGAAACTCATTTGGCAGAAATTTGGGAAGAGCACCAAGCGTTGGTCGTTTATCGAATGTTGACGATAGATCTAAAAGAGCACCGAGCCTCGGTCGGTTATCAAGCTGTGATGATAAATGGAGACAACATACAAAGCTGCAACAGGGTAGCAATATATGGTCTAAGGAGTCGATGCTGCGACGCGATAGCACGAATGAGCCGAATTTCCGCCGTGCGCAGAGTGTTGGACGTATGACCAGTTCTAAGAAGTCAGAAGAGAGTGTGCATAATTCTGATCCCCGACGCCAATGTAAAGAATCAGATCGTTCAATATACAACCGCGACAGTCGAACTAAAGAATATAAGGGCCCTCTCAGCCGAGATCCGAGGCTACGACGCTGCGAAACGCCCATAAAAACTAATAAGAAAAAGCAGAGTCATTCAAAGGAACGCATCATTGATCTAACAAAATCATATGGTAAGGAACGCAGCACTGATAGGTCAAAATCAAGTGATAAGGATCGCAACACCGACAGAATAAAATTATTTGATAAAGAATGCAACACTGCCAGAATAAAAACTTGTGATAAGGAACGCAGTATTCACAAAAAACAATCATCCAATCAGCAACACCGCACCGACAGAGCAAAATCATCTGATAAAGAACGCAGCAGAGACAGAACAAAATCATCTGATAAGCATAGTTCACATCATCAGAAGAATCATCGAGATAGCATGATAAATTACTCAAAAAGTCATATCGCCAAGAGTATTGAGAAGAACAAGTCTGGCATAGGCAATTTTAAAATCCCTAAATTGAAAAAGAATGAAACTGAAGAGAAAGAAATAGAAAGAGAAGAAAAGCCAGTTAAGGATCACGGATGGATAAAGATTGATGAATACAAGAATTCATCAGAGAGCGATGAAGATGTGATAAAGAGACCAACTAAAAAGGGAAATCAAAAAACTAAAGTTAAGAATAAAATGGGAAGAAACAGCACTGTGGAATGGGAATCGGTTGTGGGAAAGACAAAAGATGCTCAGCGCAGGCGATCCATATCACGCGATACAAATATTTCAGATAGAAAATCCCCACGACTTAAGGTTAAGAAAGAGGAAATGATTCTCGGTTCAAGAAGCGAAAAATTAAGAACTGCGAGTTCAAAAAAATATAACAAACGACCCAAAACTCGCAGTGAAACTTTCGAAGAGAGAAGCACCACTGGAAAATATTCTATTACTGATAAAAATAAGAGTGAAGAAGATTCCCAACTGTCGGATGATGAAATAATAGATGTCGAAGATGTGGAATATAAAACAGAAAAGCAAGAGATAAATGATAGCTGTGTTAATCAACAGAATATTGATAAAAATTGTCTGGAAACTTCCAATAAGGTCTGCAGTAAATCAGATGATTTAATACCAGATACTGAAGAAACCAACATTGTGATATCAAAGAAAGACAATATGCAAACTGAGAATGTTGTAACAGAAGACAAATCAATTAAAAAAGTAGACAATAAACCTACAATGGAAATTAGTAATGAAAAGCAATTAGAAAAGACTTTACAGGAAAAAGAAGTTAGCACTGGTGTTATTAAGTCAGAACAAGAGAAGGAAGTAAGCAACATCATTACTAAGTCAGTGCAAGGGAAAGAAGTAGGCATCAATATTACTAACCTAGTGCAAGAAAAAGAAGCAAGCACTGAAATGATTAACTCAGAGCCAGAAAAAGTGGTCAGCGCTGACATTTCTAAGTCCGAGCTAGAAAAAGAAGTCAGCACTGTCATCGGTAAGTCAGAGCAAGAGAAAGAAGTCAGCACTGCCATCGCTAAGTCAGAGCCAAGGAGAGATCTCAGTGCTGATGTTGATAAGTCAGTACAAGAGAAAGAAGTCGATGCTATGAGTGCCGAGCCAGAAGTTGTAAAAGATATTAAAATTATTACACACACTGATGATATTGAATCGAAAGGTGAGATTAAGTCCGAAACTGTCACTGAAAAATTCAATCTTGCCATTAAAAATACTCCATCAAAGTCTAATACTGATATTGTGACAAACAGCAATGACATGAGTGAAACTGAAGCTATCTCTCCATTGACCATGAATGTAAAAGATGCTTCACAAGAAAAAATCAAAGAAAAAGAAGTTGAAACTTCACAAGTCGTACAGGGCGAAGTAAAACCTATTGTAGCTATTCAAAATAGAGAATCTGTAACTGAAACACAAACTGAAATACAGAAGCCAGAAACGAGCAAAGATAATCAGAAGAAAGATGATGTCACAAATCTGCTATCACTATTAAATGATAAGTCTAAATTAATAGAAATGTTAAATCTTCTGACACAAACTGAAGAATCTGAGAAAATTCGCAAGAAATTGCAGAAGTTAGCAGAGTCTGATGATGAAAACGAGCAGAACGTAGTGGTTAGTTCGAGCGATAGTAAAGCTGTCGAAGACCCTGAGCCTAGTGAATCTAATGAGAAAGAGACAGAGGCAACTGAAGCACTAAAAACGAACGATAAACCGATCGTTGTTCCCAAAAGAAAACGAAAGAAATGCGTTTCGACTGGACAAAAATCTGGTCAATCCAAAGTGAACTTGGAACCAACAGTGGGTAAAAAGACAAAGTTTAGAAGGCGCTTTAAAGACATTCCGACTATAAAACGAGATCAAATAAAAACTCGATCTTCCAGAATTGCTGAAATGTCAGCGAAAGAAGCAGAAGTGGTACCAGTTGCAGAGCTAGCTGCGGAACCCGCTCTAGAACCTGCAATTAAACCGGTAGCAGAAGTGGCGGCAGAAGTTGCTACGGAAACCCCCGCAGTAACTATAATGAAGACCACGGAAGAAACAATAGCCAAAACTGTAGTGGAAACTGCAGCCGAAACCGCAGTGGAGGCTGCAATAGAAGCGACAGTGAAAACCGCAGCGGAAGTCACAGTAGAAACCTCAGCGGAAGATGCAGTGGCAACTGTAGCGGAAGCTGTAGTGGAAACTGCAGCGGAAACTGCAGTGGAAACTGCATGGGCACCCGTAGCACAACCTACAGTGCAGCCGACCACAAAACATGCTAAAAGAAAGAATCGAGAATTATGGGCGTTACAGGAGGATATCAGGGATAATATCAGCGAAGATGTGAGAAATTTAAATCCGACTGGGATAAGAATGTGCCGAGCTGCGAAAGATTCCAGATTGGCTAATTTCCTAGCAAACGTTGACATATCGGAAAAAAAAAATTACAGTCCCGATGAACCTACTCAAAAACCAGAGATCGATTCGTCAACAATAGATGAAGTGAAAGTGGCAACGGTTAAAAAGAAGCGCACGTACAAACGGAAGATGAAGAATATCAATCTACCATTTAATAAATTGCCTTGCGTCATTTTAAAGAAAGACGAAATCTTTAAAAATTCTTGGGTGACGAGTAACCAAAAAGTGGACTGTTACGATTTCGATTCCGACAATAGTGAAGAATTGCTGGCTGTGAGATACCCGAAGCGCGGAGCCGGGAAACGACAGCCTTCCCCGGAAGTACCGTTTCCTGTCATTGAAAATGACAGCGAAGATGATTTACTAATATCTATTAAACCAGGGCCAAAGTCAAAAAAGAAATTGTTGCTGGCAAAGAGTAAACTTGCAACGGCAGAACCAAATAAACAAAACAACGTTAATCCCACCCCTGCACCAGAAGTGCAAACCTCAGAAGACGAATCATTATTATCTTACGCCAGCGCAACTTCTACACAAAGCAAAAAGAAAATCAAGAAGAAAAAGAAAAAAAAGAACTGGAGCATTGGGATTATAAAAAAGACTAAAAAGAAAACGAAATCATTGGACTTTGACGACTTGTATGATGCGGATAGAAGGAACGACATCATGCCGAATTTGTTCACCGACAAACTCTATCACTTTGAAGAGGATAAGAGCGTCTATAACTGCAAATTTTGTGGATTTGTCGGAGAGGGTATTTTGAAGCATCATAAGCAGGCTCATCCGCATAGTGAATTTACATTGGCCCGTTTCGACCCTGTGACTGCAAGCGATGCCATCAGTCAATCACGAGAAATACTAACAAATAATTTTGTAAACCATTGCAAAAAGGGCAATGCCAAAACATCGTTTAAATGCAGATTTTGCAAAAGGGATTTTGATAATACGACGATAAAAAAGTTTTACGAACACATCATCCGGGCTCATACCGGAGAATACGAAACACAGTGTAGCATTTGCAGTGACGGAGAGGGGTGCCAATATTCTAGTAAATTATTCTATCCTACGTTTCCAGATGCAAGCAATTTGCTTTTACTTGGTTATATATGTCTCTTCTGCAATTACACGCAAATTCACGTTGATAATGTTAACGCACACATCGAAAACAAACATACAGAGAAAATAGAAGCGATACGGGTTAATTTGTGTATGTTACCGATCGACGAAACCAATTCTGCGGCAGTAATCTCGAAATTTAATAAAGCACGTAGTCTATCCGTGACGGACAGCATACAGAATAAAATTTTGCAGCCATTGAACGAGGATCACGCCATGAATAGCGCTGCCAATGAAGAATGCACTGAAGTGCTGCGCCCTAAGTCGTGCGCATTCGCAATCAGCACCGATTCAGCCCCTGAAGTCGTTGTTGTCAACATAAAAAAAGAACCTGGCGTCTCGTCCAGTTCGAACAATTTAGAAACTTTCAATGAGCGTAAACTTGCAAAAGGTTTCCCGATACACGTAGCAGATTTACGCGTGCGTATAAAAGATGACGATTCGATTGAATACAGCTGTTTCGTGCGCGACTGCTCAAAGAGTTTCAATAAAATGGTCGATTATGCTGAGCACTTGAAAAGTATACATTCGACGGACGTTTGGAATGGCCTATGTTCAGAATGCCGGAGAAATATCGGCGGAAGCGAACAGCTATCATATTATTGTGCGTTACGGCACATCGTCTCTGTGCACATGGAGAATAATTCAAAATTAATAGCGGAGTTAGGCGCCGAGCAAATGGAGCCTTCTGTAAAACCGCTGATACAGCTACGTCCCATGTCGGATTTATTGAGCAAGCCGACAGAATCGAGCGACAATAATGACTATGGTATACGAATTGAAAATGTTATCAGTTTGAGTAATGTCGACGAGACGCCATTAGTAATAGAGCCGGAGAGCATCACGGACAAAAAACTGAAGGCTGTGAAATCAAGTACGGCGCAAGCCAGCCCTGTGCCCGCCATTTGCGAAGACGACGATCTCGATAATAAAGAAGCGATTGGAGGTATTCACAAAGAGGCACATTTGCTCAGCACCTTGCTGGAATCTTATAAATTGGCGCATTTGTTTGTTTGCGCTAGCACCGGCTGCGCTTACTCGACGAATTTAGGCGAGAAATTCGTTCAGCATGTGCGCAATCATGCTAGCTTGACGGCCGAGGATAAATACTACAGTTGCTGCATTTACTGTGGGTATGCCAACAAACGGGGGCAGGCTCTGATGAACCACATTTTAATAGAGCACGGCAGTTGTCGTTATCTGTGCAAGCTTTGCGTGTTCCGTGCGGCGGCACCCGTTCAAGTCAAATATCACATGGATATGAAGCACAAGTCTGAGAAATCCGTTATTATGAGCATTCCAATGCACCCACAAGCGAAACAAATAACCACATCGACTTACAACGTTGCTGAATATATATGCAATCAAGGTAAGCTATAACTTTTTTTTTGTTACCTTATGGCAATTAAATGACCTAGTCGGTGAGAAATAAGAAAGGAAAAAATTATGACTTACCAGGGCAGAGGAGGGAAATCTAGACTCAGGTAATTTTATTCTTAAATGTTAGCATTATTGCTAATATTAATACAAATCCAATCACGACCACACCTGCTCTTCTCTATGACTCGGGTCGGTGGTGATCGTATATTGCTCATTTTTCATTCTATTAGTGGCGCTTTTGAAGTGCATAACAGAAAGGCTTTCTTCTCTTCATAGGTAACTGCCAAAAAGGCTTCGTGACCCGCAATCACTTCATGGATCACTTGAACCACGAGCACGCAAAATCGCCAGCTTACAGTTGTCACATTTGCAATACCATGTGCTTGAGGCCCGTGTTCCTGATCAATCACTACAAGAATCACATGTACTGCGTGTACCAGTGCGTCTACTGCGAATTTGGCAGTGAGACGGAGGGGGAAATCACCCAGCATCTCATGGAAAAGCACACATGGAAAACGCCGCAGGCTTGCATCAGGCACCTCATAAAATCTGGGGTGAGAAATTTCCTCCTCGAGACTCGGTAGGGTTTTTTCGACTTTCACTTTCACGACTTATATTTTCAGGCCAAATTGGACGAGAGAGGAATACCCGTAATTCGACTGGATAAGTCGGAGCACTATAATGTGGTCGGTTTCGCCACGAGTGGAGAGGGCGATTCGACGAGAGAGGATGATCCCTTCCAATCGGTCATTGACCAAAGCCTCCGCGCCCTGCCCGTGCCGTTCGCTGCGGATGGCGTCAGCGGCGTTCCGTTCGCCGATGGCGGCGCCGGCCGCATCCTCGAGATCCGCCCCGTGGCCGCCGACAGCAACACCACTGTCGCCACCGTCGCACAGCTCATCGCTGGCACCAACCAGCTGGAGCTAACCACAACGTCATCCGAGAAGGCGCCGTCGCCGCGGGTCGCTAAGCTCAAGCCGGTGACGAGGGCTGAGGCACTCGCCAGTGGGGCCAACCTCGTTAAGATCGCCGTCAAGCCGGAGGCGTGGTCTTCAGCCGTCCCGCCGCCACTCGTTTACTCCTCTGTCACGCTTGCCCCCATCGTGTCCACCCCTATCGTGCCAACCCCCATCGTCCTCACCCCTGTCATGCTTGCCGACGCTCCGCAGGGCGGCAGTGTCATTGAACTCGACAGCGACGACGAAGCCAGCCCCCGAAGGAAACCTGCCGAGGCGGTCGAAGTCATATCAGTCTCCGACGATGAAGCTGAAGCTCCCTCCGTCGACCTGTTGGTCCCGATGGAGAGCATACCGTTCGCTCCGCGAGAGCCACAAATAGATCCACCGACTCGTCAGCTCCGAGGACCAGATCTCTACAAGTGCGGCAATAGAGATTGCGGATCTAGCTCGGCGACCTTGGTGGAGTTTAAAAATCACGTCTTTAACTGTAAATCGATCGAGGGCACGTTCTGCTTTCACTGCAAAAAATCCTTCAAGAATACGTTCGGTCTGTTCATGCATCTTCCGATGCACGGCGTCGACCGCTGGCGCTGCGGCCTCTGCGATTTCAAAAAAGAGCGCAAAGCTTCCGTAATCTCACACTTGAAAGGAACGCACAAGGCGACGAATTACGACATAGTACCCCTCGATCTCTCGAAGCTGAACGAAAACGAGGACGTTTTCATCTTGAAACCGATCGGCGCCGAACCGAAGAATAGAATTCCAAAAGATGTTTCGCCTCGGTTCCAACTGCCGAAGCCGCCAACTTCCACCAAAAAAACATTCACTCCGACGGAAATTGAATTGTTACCGATGAATCTCGTGTGGGAGAACGAGCTTTATTGCGGTTTGTGTTCGTTCAGCACGAAAGTTCGTTCGAATTTAGTGCGGCATTTGATGCTGCACGCAGTGGAAATCCCGGTGCCGTCGGCGGCGCCGGTCAACCCGGTCCCTCATTTGGATACCAACGAAAAACACTTCGACAAGATGTCAAATCTCGCCCTCAGCTCGAACCTCGATCGTTTCAACGAGAATGTATCCATCGCGGAGAAGTCCGCGGTGGATATCTATCCGAAGTATGTGGCGTCAAAGTCGCGGTTTGTGTGCGGTGCAACTGGCTGCACGTACATATCCGTCGATGAATCGATGCTCAAATATCACTGGGAAGCGCTTCACTCGAGCGAGAGCAATTATAAATGTTGTCACTGTCCGCCCAATCAGCAAATGAACAACGAACGAGCGCTCACAGCTTCCAGAATCGTATCACATCTCAAAATGCACGACTCGAAACTGTACAACTGTCCGTACTGTAAATATTACCATTTCCATAAACACTTGATCGAGAGGCATCTAGTGGATAAGCACCCAAACTTGCAGAAAAAAATCGGCATCATTCGAGAACTGGATGAAAATGTGGAAAGTACTTCAACGGAGGAAACACGGTCCATTCCAACCATGGATCTGAAGCCGTGGCAGTGCGGTCTTTGCTCTTACAAAACTATGCTCAAAGAAGACATTATGGCGCATTGTGACAAAATACACAATATTAAATCTCAATTCAAATGCAGCTTATGCATATTTGTGACGTCGTCAAAACAGGCGATTGAATGCCACGTCGAATCGTTTCATCAAAATCAGACCAAAGAGATTACAGTTGTGTATTTCAAGGACGACCCGCAAACGTCACAATCCCAGGACAACCACCCGCTTTGGTGGAAACAGCGTAAGCGACCGTCTCAGTTCATGGAAGAGAATATCCCGCCAGCCAATGAACTGGCCACGCTCAAGAAGATTAAGGTGTCCAATGGGCCGGTGCCGGACCAGGCTAAGCCGAAAGAACCAATGAAATCATCCATCGTCGCGAAGTTGAACAAATTGTTCGAGAGCGAAAAGTCTATGGAGAGAGAGATTAGAATTGTGAGCGTCAAGAGCGAGGCGGTCGACATACCGGAATCTGAAATAGAACAACAAAACAAAAATGAAAATACTGCACAGTTGAAATGCACATTCTGTTATGCAGTGTTCGCCAATTTAGACATTTTGAGGGAACATCTGTATGAGGAATTCAGTTATCCAAGGTTAGTACTGTCCTTAATGATTAAAAATCTGAAGTTTTCTCTATACTCTATACCTGAAAACTGCTATAGTCCGACCAACGGATCATGGCAGTGAAGCGAGATATTTTAAAATCAAAAATTGGAGTATGGCAACATACCCCCAAACTGTCAGAAAACGAATACGGTTGAATCAAATAATTTATAAAAAAAGTGCCTGTCCTATTCTGTTAATGTAGACCTAGTAGGAACACATGAAAATTTTATGATAGGTTATTGTTTCAAATTAAAAAGAAACTAAACATTAGAAAAAAATGTTTATTTCTTTACAATCACTATTCAGTTGTACGTAATCAGTGCATTTAAAAAAAAAAGCATACGGTATTCAATTCCCCGCTAAAGCTATTGCTTTGGTGGTGATGGAGGGCAATGGATCAAGGAATACTATACTTAGTAGGCATATTTGCGGCACTAGCATGGACTATTTCCCGGTTGTGAAATCCGTGGTCTATGAAACAAATCAATACCGTTAAATTAAGGATTAAACTTATTCAGTCAACATACGGCAGAGTCCTCTATATTTATATTTTGAATATATCGCATTTTCTTTATGTGTACATACTCAGGTTTTTTTCATGTCAAATGAAGGAAATCGGCAAGTAACTTTTTAGTGATGCTTTTTAATGGATTTTCCGTATAAATGGAGAAGACAAGAAAAATAAGAGAAAACAGTATAATGGAAACAAAAAGTTAAAACTTATTTTGGGGTTACCAACAGACTGTAATTTCTAATGCACGATAATACAAAATTAAAACATCTTTAATTATTTTTAGATGGTCATGCTCGCACTGCGACATCTGTTTATATTCAGAATCTGACGGCCATCAGCACGCCAATCGTATCCACCGTAATACCAATTTCAAAATCTCCCAACTCCCGAAGGACACAATTAAGGAGAGACTGGTAGATTCCATGATAAAATGCGTCAGCCAAGCGGCCGAGGAACCAGAAGCCGGACTGCTGAGCAGGCCCATCGATGAGGATACCATAATACCCGATCAGATAGAGATGCAGTCCTCGGAGCTGGCCGAACCCTCCGAAGATCTGACGATTCACGAAGCAGAAAACCTGCTGGAGAAGCACGGACCGTACGGCCGGCCCGAAGGCCTGAAGTTTACGTGCCCTCTTTGTAAATACCAAACTGTATACAGGCTGATCATGGAATCACATCTTTGCAAGGAAATGATGTGCATGAGGTAAGCTTATTTTCAAAATTAACTTTGAAATTCTGCTAAGATGCAGCTTTAGGCATATTGAACTCAGGTCTTCATTTTTAGCTGACAGGTCCGTTTTCTCATTCCCATTAATAACTGTGTGGCCAGGCATTCGTTTATATTAATGATATTTGCTTCTTCCCCCTTCCCAGTAATGACAATTTTACTCCTCAGTGCCGAAACTTAGAGAGACATTTAAACTCTCCCATGCTGACTTCGATTCCGTCACCCAATGGCTTAGAGAAAACTCATTACACTCAATACAGACAAAACAAAATACTTGACGTTCTCCTACAACACACTTACTCAACCAGCTCTGAACACATACTCAATATTAGCACATCACTACTCGGGCTCATTAGAGTGTATACCCTAAACTTAACAGCACAACACAGTGAAATATCTAGGTATCATAACTGATAAGCATCTTAACTTTAAAGCACATATAGAAACCCTTACAGCTAGAATACGTAAATTAATTTATGTCTTTAGTAACTTAAGACACGCCACAAGCGTCAACCTGCTTAAAACAGTTTGTTTTACTCTATGTCAATCTTTATTAGTGTACTGCATAACATCCTGGCGCCGTGCCCATAAAACGACCATGTTGAGTTTAGAAAAAGCTCAGAGAGCTATTCTAAAAGTCAGCATGTTTCGCCCATTTAGCTTTGCGACATTTGAATTTCTTGCTAAATGTAATGTCCTCTCTGTACGGCAGTTATTCATCTTACTAACTATTACTAAATAACATTCACTAATGCTCTACGATCCTACCCTCCAATCCAGCAAAAGACGAGCAGATATTGTTTGCATACTATACCGTTTAGAACCACACACTCCTGCAGATTCTTTTGCTTTCTTGGTAATTTTCTGTATAATAGAATAAATGTCTCTTTCATTCTACCCAATGAACCAAGTGAAATGTAAAAAAAAACAGTACAAGACTGGAAAAATACAAAGATACTGAAAACCTATTATTAGTTGTTAAATAACGAGGCAGCATTTAAACTAGAGAATAAGTAAAACTGTACTGT
>JAOPUG010000099.1:7334412-7344837 GCA_027564375.1 Micropterix facetella
GTGTGAGTGTGAGTGTGTGTGTGGGTGTGTGTGTAGCTATGTGGACTAATGTAAAACCGCAACCAATGCATAGCCAGATCGCGCCCCTTCAGTGGCGAAACGCACCCCTTTCGTCAAATACGACGTTCAAATTTCTAAAGATTTCTTGATCGCCCATTACTTTGGATAGATAACTCGTCATGGTATTTGCGAATAGCCTACTTCTGGGAGAAATTTCTCCCACATTTATAATATACCGTTATTTTATTTCCTTTCTTAGAAAGTATTCGGCACAAAAGTGGTCGGTGTTCATTTTTTGAACTCAGGTGCCTTCATGGAGAAAGTTTTAGTGATGTTGAAACCGTTGATCAATCCAAAAGTCTACAGCAGAATTCATTTCCATGATTCAATCGAAGATCTTCATAAATATGTGCAGAAAGAAATATTACCAACGGAGTACGGCGGAGAGGCCGGCTCATTTGATGAGCTGACAGGTATATGTTTTATAGAAAACGCCCAAAACAATATTAAAATGGCTAGCTCTAATCGCACTCGCAGTGTCGTCCGCCAGCTACCGATTGATAGACCGGCTGCTTCTGAGCTATGATTTTAATAAATAAATTATTAGAATTTAGTAGAGAGATATATGTTACTTTACATCGGTTAATTACACAGTTTGTTACCAAAATTGTATCAATAACATTTTATGAAAAAAAAACTTTTTTATATTTGCGCCGCTAGTTGCGGCGCAAATATAAAAAATCTGCAACATCAGCTTTGCGAGGCCTCTTTCATTTCCCAGTCAGAAAGAAACATAAATGAATGAGCTGAGTTATACACAAACGTACGAGTATACGAGTATTATTGCTAATCAAATGATGACACAAATTACACAAAAAACATAAATTAAAATACACAAACTTTTTGGCTGATTTTTTAAAAGATTTTATCATAGATAACACCAGCCGTTATTTCAGCTTGAATTGATAGAACTGACAACGCAGGTCTTGGCTCATCATGCTTTTCGTGTACGTCTTAATCAATTTTAACGTTGAGAAACTAATCTCAACAGAATCTGTACTTACTGGAACTGTGAGCATGATTCTGATTGACATTTAAACATTCGGTAAGTTGTTTTGCGTCGTTGATAGAGTAAAGTGAATTGGATTTTAAAAGCTGGAGTTCTTCATATAGTTTAAAAGGCTGTATGTCGCTAGTTTCGCCTTCCCGAAATTGTACCTAAATTATTACAGTGCTTGAGAAGGTTCTCTTTTATTATAGATTTCAAATAATTGATATCATAAATAAAACCAAATCGTTCAAAATTCATTGAGTCCTTTGAATTGACATTCGTTATCGACTATGACAGCATCTATCATTGTGTTAAAAAGTGTACTCTGTACTGCATTTCAAAAGATTGTATAGGTTCTCAATATGTTCATAACCGAACATTCGTTTTGTTCTTTGCTTTTCTTATTTCTTTAAGTTGAGACTCAATTTCTACAAACAATCGAGCTTCTTCAACGCTTTTTTAAATGCCGTATTACGGAATGATTGAATCCAGCTACAAAATAAACGTAAAGTATCTATAGCGACTATTAAGTTCACTTGAAACGATTGTCATAGTTCATTTATACGTTGTAACACTTCGTAGCAAACGTGTATTGCAACAAAAAACTCAAAAGTTAACATTTAATTCAAGACTGCTTCACAGTCGCTTATAGTTTTATTTTTCAGGTCATTCACGCGTTCGTTAATATCATCAAATTGTAAAAAAATCGCTTTGACTGCTCCGATTCTACTCTCCGTTAATGTCAATTTTAATTTAGTTTTTACGACATCCCAACATTTGCTTGACTTTGAAAAGAGCATATGGATTTTATCGATAAAGTCGTAAAATGTTTTGGTTATTGTAGAATAGTTAGCTGCAAAATCAAATTCCAACTGTGATATCCGCATGGCATGAAGAATGCTCTTCTTGGATTAATATTGAGTATTCTCGTTCTGACACTTTTATTAACGCCGACCATAATGGCGCCGTTATCATATCTCTGTCCTCGACAGTTTTGGTTATTTAAACCATTTCTTTCTAATTCTTTTAATATTAAATGTTTTAAATACCCTCCCGTTGTTCCTGCGACGGCAATAAACCCAACAAAATGTTAATTTATCGCTCCAGTTGAGGAATTGCAAAATTTTAATATTATTGACATTTGTTCAACACGGCTCACATTCCTAGTGCAATCGAGTAAAAAGCCGTAGTATTTTGCTTGTTTAACTCTGTGTATAATGTCATCAATAACTGATTTAGACATTAATGTAATTAATTCATTTTGGATGTCGTGGCTCAGATAATGTTGAGTAAGTTGATTTTCAATAGTACGTTGCAGGTGCTCCTGTAGTGTCAAAGCATATTTGAATAACACCTTAAATAGGTCTATGGAATTGCCTTTGTTTCCCCTATCAATTATCATTCAGGTTAAGGGATTCTCAATGAGCTCTAAATGCCAGGCTGTCTGAGGCTGGCTGAATAGTGTATTATATCTATCAATCTTTCAAACAAGTTATACCAATACTTTTGCGATTTCATAATCAACCTCTCGTTTTCCTTATCTATTGTTTTTTCGTGTTTGATTCCTTTATAGAGTTCCATCCATTTAATCACGCACTCCATGCGTCCTTAACTTTTTTCAATGTCCGACTCAGATCTTTCCAGTCACAACAACCTTTTTTACCATCTGTGTCTGCAAACATGAAAAAAGCCTACAAGAAAAGCAATAAACTTTATCTAGAGATATGGAGTAAGCTAACCATCTGCGATGTTGCGTTTCGCCGTTACTCAATATTCGAATAAAATGAAATTTAGAAAAATGTCTTTTATTTGCGTCTTTGGGGTAACTTTCATCAGATTTCTCTACGTTTTGATGGAGACCGTTTTGAATTAAGTCATGACGCTGGGAACCCGTTACTGGAAATACCCACTTCCCCGGATGTAAGTCTATGAATGAATCTCTTAAATTAACTGCTTACTCTTGATTTTCTGAGTCACAAATCTTCTCAGTTTCTAACTCTTTATTGGGTTCAGAAACTTGGATCACAGTAGATTGACCCGAC
Organism: Micropterix facetella; assembly: GCA_027564375.1. Lineage (NCBI taxonomy): Eukaryota > Metazoa > Arthropoda > Insecta > Lepidoptera > Micropterigidae > Micropterix > Micropterix facetella. The sequence goes on from JAOPUG010000099.1 coordinate 7,337,506, forward strand.
TCTAAAGCTGTATCAGAAATTTGGGTAACAGATTCATTCGACTCTGAAGCTGGATCTGTTTTAGACACTAAAGAAACTTGGATAAGAGATTCATCAGAGGACTCTGGAACAGTAACGCATGAAGAAAATTTCTTTTTAAGAAGTGTTATTATACTAGAACTCATAGCTTGGTTGGACATAACCATTTCAGCCTTTCTTTTTGATGCACCGGATTCTTATTTCCTCCCTATATCACTGTCTCTAGTCCTCCAAACATGATGACCTAAAAATATTTTATTTTAAGTAGGTTGGTAAGTACAGTACTAAAAGTAAACCTAAAGTACTCAATGTTATAGTATATAATATAGGATGTGTGAGCATCACACATATAAAACTTTTTTGCAAGGCCCCTTAGGCGCGAGGCCGTCGGTGGTCACCGACATTGCCGACGCCTAACGCGGCCACTGTCCGCCGCTGTAACTCATTGTAATTAAACACCGCTGCTATAATTAGATTTTAGACTTTTAAAAAGTGTATTTCGAAAATGTAAAGAATTTTATCTTCCTTCATTTTGTCCCCAAACGTTTTGGTCGTCAAATCAATCGTTGAGAAAGTATTATTTAACAAATGATAGTTTCGTTTTTTGCTCTATTCTTCTAAAGTATAAATCCTACAGAAAAAGTTATTCTTTCGTTTGTCTAAAAGACCAAATTTTCTACCATTCTAACCTAAGCAAAGTATTGCATATCCTGTAGTTTCCGAAATACAGCTATTCGAAAATTGGCAATTTTGAAGTCTCATTTGCTGTTTTTACAGGGACGAGTGCGACTACCGCGTACGCTGCGTGCCGGCACGTAAATAAAAAAATTAACAATAGCTATCTTATTACATTTGCATCTTGTTTGCGCTGCTTAACTATCTTATTTTGGTTACAACTTGAGAACAAATGAATACAAATACTTAAGATAAGTAACCAATCGAGTCATCATTATTGTCATCGCTTTAGCTATCGAGATATCCAACTTTCAAATTTTGGACTTAGAATCAGAAATTGAAATCAGTCCAGTAGGTTTTGAATTATTAACACAAAGACAGACAGACGTGGCATTTTATAATAAAGATGAGATATACGAATAGAAGATATGATGATATAGAAGAGATGCGATATTTCCGATTAGTCCACTGATACTTACTGCTGAGTGAGGAGCTTTCCACTTGCAGGATACGTATTACTCCTGGACTTCAGCAGAACATATCCACAAGGATCAGCAAAATGGATCTACGTGACATATTCTTAGCCAGGAATACAGCTGGCCATTCGCGATGGTTAGTCGTCGATTTTAGTCGTGCGCCCCTCGGGAAGAAACGCAACGCGCGCAATGCGCGGTTATAAAATGTTGGTCGGTCGACACTTTTCCTAGGATCACGTCGGTACTCAGACAGTCATAAAAGTTCTTACATTTCTGTAGTATAATCTACGAATTGATTGCATACAGAATGCAAACCGAATGACACTAATCTCACTTTAATAAAACCTTTTTCAGATCGATGGGTAAAACTGCACGGAACGAAAGAATTTAAGGAATGGTTCACTGAACACGATAAGCTCAGAAGCGACGAAAGCAGAAGAATAGGGCAGAAGTTATCGTCGGACCTTCTCGGTATTCCTGGATCTTTCCGGCAGCTAAACGTAGATTGAGAATGAGTAATGTCTTATTATAATATTACAGCGGTATGGATTTTTATAGGTATCCCAATTTTTATATCCTACTCCTAATAAAGATATGAGAAAAGTATGTTTATTTCCTTTAAAATAGAAAGTCAGTTCATATTTTGGGCTAATAGGAATGACGCAATGGCGCCAGCGCCGTACAACTTTGGTCATATGAAACTTGAGACCTTCATCTATCTATTCCTACCTATGACATTTGTAGTTACAAAATAATTTGTTAATTTGATTTTTATTTTTATTAAGCGACGTTATGTTTAGATTGGTATCCATCCTTCGTCAAAATATTTCAGGGAGGTTGTATAACATTTCTATACGAAAATGTGTCGTGTGATGAGCTTGACGATATAGTTGTCTTTTAAGCGTTCTTTGAATATGGTATTTTCGTAAATTACACTCCTATTAATAACCTGGTAATTGTTAAAACTTCCAGCTGTCGCAATTGTGAAACCAGAAACGCCAGTCTAAAATTGTATTACACATTTAATCCTGTACCTACGCTACACCTTAATTATATCGGAAAGACACGTAAAGCCGATTTTTCTATTAGACTTAACACAATTGTACACAATGATATGACGGTAATACTATTACACTGGATCTCAACACATTCTCTCTCCAAATTGCCATTATTAATGGCGTCACTGCATGGGTGAAAGGTATTAGTCGTTTGCTGTAGTCCAGAAATAATGATGAAGTATTCGTATTTCCAATGCAACCGTTAGGTTCTCGCGCTACAAGACACAACTGACTGCTGGCAGACAGCTTATTCATAACTACAAAAAGGTTATGACTTCTATGTATCAGTGTAGTTGGCGAGTTCGTCAATTAAAAGCGTAAGTAATGTTGATTGATCGAACTCGATAAATATAGTCTTTTTAGTATCGTTGTCGAAAGTATTCCATGGTTTATCCTAGTTAGCTGGTTGGTTCGTTGAATGTGAATGTCCTTGGAAGGACTGGTAGTGGCTGGCAATATTGAGTTATCGTAATGGTGCTACACACTGCTTTTAAAGTTTTAAAAGTGATACGACGTTGTGGTAATAAATGGCATCAAAATTATTGGCAGGTTGCATCTCACTGCACCACAGTGGCGTTACAAATTTAAATACAATTTCGTGACATTAGTTGAAATTAAAACCAAATTAAAGTTACTTTAATAAACCTCGTTATAATTAAATATACCTATTTGATGAGGAAAATGCCACTTATTAATGTAATGATTATAATTCAAATTCGTGTACACTTTACTTTCCTTCGGATTTGTGTACTAAAAACCATCCCACATATGCTTCCAATCAAAAATAGCATAAAAGTCGCGTTATTGAAGGATACAAATTTTGTTACTTCAGTTTCTGAGTCATTTCGATAACGTTACAGCTTCTGTTGATTACGTTTTCGAAATATATAGGTTAGATTTATTGTTCTCTCAAAAACTAACCTCCTCTAATTTGTAACTGGCATGAAAAACTAATAAAAAGCAATAATTCTTTCAACTCTGAAAAAATCATAACAAAATGTACTGTTTTAAAAAAATAGCTTGTTTATTTCTCTTGTAAAATTCGCATTTTTTGCACTCGGTTTAAAGTAATTTCCTCCAAAAATCACTGACCATTTTCTGCATAAACTTCCATCTCCGTATACCAGTTATATTTTCGATTTGACTATTGTCATCATCAGGAATCAATTAATGGCTCGCCTATAAGAAAGTGCCCTGTCGTTAATGTTAATGGTAAAGGATCTTCCTGGCAATCACTCAAACACGACATGGGGCGCGAATTGAGGCACGCTTCGATTTGGGCCAGAACAGTCGTCAGCTCCTCATACGTCAGGGTTGAATCCCCTATCACTCGTTTTAGGTGTGTTTTTGTTGACTTAACCCCAGCCTCCCATAAACCACCGAAGTGAGGAGCATGAGGAGGTGTAAAGTTCCACGTCGTTCCTCCATTAGCGAGTAGTTGGCTAATTTCATTACGCGTATGCAAGAGCGAACGGTCTAACATTTTCTGTAGCTCTTTATTGGCGTTGACGAAATTAGTACCATTGTCGCTATACAAAGTCTTACAATGGCCCCTTCGTGAAACAAATCTATGAAAAGCGGTTATGAAGCCCTGGGCTGTTAAATCCGTAACAGCTTGAAGATATCCGCCTTTGATATCAAACAATTGCACACAATTTCTAGCTCGTATGATCCAGTATTTAGATCTTCACAAATTTAACATCAGCTGTGGCCCTGCATGAAGCGCTTTTTGGTGAGTATCCGAGATTATGAACTAGTGAGATGACCTTCACTAGGCAGAATTAACGGATGACGCCGGTTATAGCTCACTTGTGCTTCAGCAATTCGGTCGCCCACCCTGATGACACCGCTTTCATCAAGAAACGGGCTAAGTGTGTGTAATGGACTCTTCTTTAGGGTCCACTCGTTAGATTTTAACTGCTTGATCTCTTCTTTAAAATGTATTTCTGTGTTTCTTTTACGCATATCGCATTCATTTCTTCGACTGATATCCAACTAAAGGATTTTCCTTGTAATTTAATTGCTCTTGAATTTACCAAACCTTTTACAGTACACTAACACCCGTAACATCTTAGTTAACGACGAAAACCTTGTCCAAATAAAATATTCCTCTTGTTAGATCACCATAGTTAAAATTTTGATAGGTCTTTCTTCTTCTAGTCTCAAACTCGTGACAAAGTTGGCTTTCATAATCACTGTGTTGTAGCCAGTGTGGACCATGCCACCAGAATTCATTATCGCTCAATTCTACACTAGTTTCTCCTCGAGAGGCACAATCTGCTGGGTTGTGATTTGTACTGACATGTCTCCACTGATCTCGTTCCGATATGTTAACAATTTCAGACACTCGATTGCTGGCAAAGGTCGTGCACTGATGAGGTTCTCCTGCAACCCATTCTAACACTACGGTTCTGCCAGACCATGTATGTAGGTTCACTCTGAGCACCTTCATTACTTTCGCCAACTCGTATAGCAATTTCGCTGCTAGCAGAGCAGCACACAATTCTAAACGTGGAATGGATAGCTCCTTTTGGGTTGGGGCTACCTTTGTTTTTGAAGTGATCAAATTAACCGAGACTTTGCCCTTCTCGTCTTTGGTTCTCAGGTAGACCACTGCTGCATATCCGGATTGTGATGCGTCTACAAACCCATTCAACTCTACCTGATCTTGTTTTTTTTGTTTGCAACCAACCATCTTCGAATAGTGAGTCTGTGAACGTTGATCAAATCAGTTCTGAATTGTACATATTCTCGAAGAAGCTCCGGTGTCAATCTTTTGTCCCATTTCAGACCTGACTTCCACAACTTCTGGATGAGAACCTTGCCTGTCAATCCATCCCATAGATACGTCATACAATTTTGCAATATCTGACAACGCTGATCTTTTAGTCACTGTCATCACTGGCAATGGTAGCTGATACTCAAAATTATCAGTGTTCTGGTTCCATGCCCAGCACTTTGAACCCGTCACTGGTTTTGAAAATAACTGATCGACCATATTGTACATTCTCTACCTTGGTATACTCTAACAGGCTTTTGCTGTTGCTTCCCCATTTTTGTAGCTCAAATCTACCTGCTATCATCAAATTCATCATTTGATTGACAATCTCTACAGCCTCAACATCTCTTTCGCATCCTGTCAGATCATCTATATAATAATCTTCCCGAGTCATCTTGGATACGGCAGGAAACTTAGAAGACTCATCCCTTGTTAGTGTCTGAAGAGATTTCACAGCCAAAAGGTATGGTGCACATGCTGTGCCGAAAGTAAGTCGTTGCATCTAACACAAAAAAATTATAGATTGTTTTCAATTCAGTTTGTCGTGTAGAATCTCCTAAAGTAAAAAAGAGAAAAAGAAAACATATTTTTTCTTATTTAGCTTGATGTACAAAAATCAACTCTTGGAAAAAATACCCGACTGTTCCAAACATCCATATATCCCTGTCAATGATTTTATCGGCTTCGGCCCAAATGGCGAATTATCCGATCCCTGTGAACTAAATTGGTGATCTAAAACACAAAATTAAAATAAAATAAAAAAAACCTTTTTCGATTGCTTACGTGATATAATGTACATGTGTGTATACAAACAACCTTATGTTGAAATTTAATAGATGTCTCAAAAACATTTAAACATATAAATTAATATAAAATACATCAATAATATCCAAAAAGAGTAATAAATGCAGTATCTAATGGCAAAACGAAATGCTTTTCATTGCAATTTGGAATTCTCACAGTAGTACCAGACTAAACCTAAATAATACAAAATTTTATTAAGTAACTATGTATTAGAACTTTGATATTCTCTGCCTTGCGCGGCGGGTGATAAATAATATAATATTGTTAATGAATCAATAATGAACATTTTTTCCGATTCTGTAATTGTGATGTTACCGTTTGATTCAGTGGAAATGGCGGCAAGATGCAGCAGACGGTGTTTCTACATCTCTTGTATGTTATGTTATGTTTTGCATTGCGTGCCTACCGTTTTCAAAATTGTAGATTTTGCAGTTTTCTCAATATTTAATTTTTAAAACTATTTTGTATGACCAAGCTTACATTTCACAAGCTTTCCAAGTAGGTAGTAACGCAATACCTTTGCGAAGAAATAATAACTATTAGTCATTTTATTCTGACATGTAGGGCAATCAAGACCATCAAAATTCCAATAATAAAACGCCATTTCCATCAAATAACAGACAGCTAGCAATCAGTGCATCCTTTACTCATCCTTATCCTTGGCTCCGTGCTTTAGGATACGAGTAAATTCGACATAATCGAAGAGTCCATGCCGGATTGGCGCCTCGCGATACATCTCATCGACGTCCTCTTCGGTGAAGCGGTCGCCCATCGTCGTCAGCAACTCCTTCAGCCTCTCTTCTGAGATTACACCATCGTTGTCTTCGTCGAAGCAACTGGGGGAAAAATACTAGTGTTATGGATGGGTCTTATAGCGTGTTACATTGGCGCTCTACTGAAAAAGCACAAAAATAAAAATATTTCACATTGAATTTCGCTCTATTAGCCGGAAATACCGAGTAGTTAAGGCAGTGAACGACAGCGGTGTTGCCAAATATATCTAATATGACTGTAGACTGTACAATCACTCAATTATCACAGTTAGTACTAGTTTAATCGCTACTACTCACTACGTTTATATGAAACAATATTTTAATTGTATGTAAGGTGTCTATCTCTATTAAGGTCGTTGAGAATAGGGAGGAAGTAGTGAGAAGTGGCTTGTTCTGCCACTGTAATTTGTGAATCGGCGAAACAAGATAGTTATTACCGTCAGGTATGTTCAAAGACTTATTTAAGTACCGTCGGGTTAAGAAATTGTAAATTTGGAAGACGGGAGGAGTGCTAATTGTGATTCCTTGATACAGAGCTACTAAATAGCTGATTAAATGCACAATCACCCTTTCCCCCTCCCCTCTCTCTCTCTCTCTCTCACTTTCTCTCTCGTTCCCTCTCGCTCCCTCCCTCCCTCCCAGTCTATTTCGTTTAGAATGTCACACGATGGATGAGTTGGTGCATTATCAAAGAGCAGTAATGTTTTTTTCCTTGTTCCGTTCTTCAACTGATGGGCTTTTACTTATAT
>JAOPUG010000099.1:7350598-7367533 GCA_027564375.1 Micropterix facetella
TTTAAAGGGCCGTCACAATAGATCACTGCTTGGTCGACGTGACACGTAAAAGCCCATAACAACCCCAATAATAATAAAATATGGGATCTTAATTTGAATGTTTTTAGCGAGAGCTGATCAGATTCAATATTGCAACGAGCGGTTGTGGTACACAGGCGGAAAAGATGCACAACAGATGTTCGCAGTAGATATTCATCTCGTGCACGCAATGCCGTACACATAATGTGGACTGAATTAGAGCCCGCAAGAGACTACACATGTTATAGGATGGGAATAATACCTGACTCAACAGGGTATGAAAAATAAAACAGTTCTGACACTTATTCTAGGTGCACGCAAACTAGTTCTAAGACTACACAAAATCATTTGTAAGCTATGGTCTGGAACCCTAAATATATATATTAAATTAACGTCTATAAGAATATACTGATTTTTTACCAAGAGTGAAAAATTTCACCAAAGCGAAGAAAACGTCTATTCACAAAAAAAACGCTAAAACAGCAATAATATGTGCTGAGCAACGCCCAACAATGAAATAAGGCAACGAAATGTCGGTTAATGTGAGTTTATGTGAGTCAGCGGGTTGTTTCGAGTAGATTCATGGTGGGGGAAACGCTGCAACCATCTGAGTTTAAATTCAAGATTTATGTCCTTTATGCGAAATTTTCCAAAAAGTTACAGCTTATAACGATTGTTAAAATACTTACATTATCCAGCTGCAACGATTCAAGAACGAAAATTGGGCAAAAACCGACGTTTTTGCAATTTTCTCACGGCCTATAAAGAGAATGGAAAGTTGACACCTTATATGGTACAAAAGGCACAGTTGGTTCGGAAATGTCCTGAAATACAAACGAAACACGACTAAAAACAAGTAAACTAGTGACGGCGGCTTAATTTCAGTAGAAATAAAACATCTAAGTAATTTACAAACGGGCGAATAATGACACTGTTTATATTTTATGACTAAGCATGACGTCACAACATTGGATCGGAAGAAGGCAACATGAATTCTACCTAAAACCGAACGTTAGCCAATCAGGGGCCAGAAACTGTCAAAAGAAATAAAACATGAGCATGTCCGGCTTTCATGTACCATTTGACGGCCCGAATGAGCTGGGGCGCTAAAAAAGTGCATGCTAAATTGTCTATGGCCCATGATAATCAAATGGACCATAGACAAATTTAGCCTGCTATTTTTTTCAAGAATCACCCCCCTGTCGCAAAATGCCGAAAAAAGTACATAGGTAGGTAGGTACCTACATAATTATATTCATAAAAAACGCTAATTAACGACATGTGATGAATGCCGCGCGCCATTATGCATTCACGTCGAAATAGTACCTAAGCAAATTTACATTCATTGTCAAGTATGGTTAACTAATCAGTGGCCCAAGTGAATTATAATACATTAAAAATTAATAGAGCTATGAAGCTAATTATTTTGTTAAAGATAAATATCTTCATAATAACTATAAAAAGTATCTTAGACCTTATCGTATGGAAAATACTTTTTTTGTAAATATTATGCAATTTTCAGCTGTTCTTTTTGATTTTTTTATAGAAAGCAACACGACAATGCATGTTTTACATATTTCGCTTCCAAATATATATTTTCTCTTACCTTCTTGTTTTAAAGGTTTGGGTTAACTTGTGCTTGTGTTAAATAATTATTTTCTTCAGATAAAATTTTATAAAATCCATCGAAAAAACTAAAGGAACTGATCCACCTAAAGACGATTGTTGATCGATGAAAATAACATAAGCATCTATGATTTTCGTCTGATCAGTTTGGAGATGGACAGATTGTAGGTATAGGTAGGTAAGTAGGGGAGAGTGGGTAACAGTGGATCCCGAGGTACAGTGGATCATCCACCAAACTTCGTAAATTTCCGTGTACGCGCGCGAGCAAACAGTTGATAGGTCCTCTCAACCCCCCCCCCCCCCCCTCCAGCCGAACCAGTCGCTATCGCGGTCTCGCCGCGGGAGGACGTGCTGCGATGCTCCGGTCAACAGGCGAATTACAAAACTTTTTATCACGTGTTTTAAAAATTCGTGTTGTATTCATGTGAATATTAAATCTGGATATTTGGTCACCGTGTTATGCTTGGTAATGCTTATATTAATTGTAAACTATGTTGTTTTGTCTTTATGAGTGTTTGTTGGATTTTTTTTAAATAACCGTCATTGGGTCACAGTGAATCATTTTGATTAGGGGTTCAGTGGATCAGTGATCCACTGTGACCCGCATGATCCAGTGTGACCCACGATGTAATACTTACTTTCTTTAACAGGTGAAAATGCCTCGCAACAGTGAAAGACAAACTAATATCGGACTCCACGCTGAAAAACAGATGCAAAACGGTCCTAAAACTTATATTGGATGGCCAGAAAATAAGAGCTGTTGCAAGAACCACTCGTATCCCGTACACAACTTTAAACAGGTATCACAAGAAAATTCAAAATACCCTGATCCTGAGAAAATAATTAGGCTTACACCTAATTACGCAGTTCATAAGATATTCACCAATGCGCAAGAAAATAGTATTGTCGATTATGTTCTTAAATGCAGCCGAATGTTTTAGGGACTCACAATTATGGACTTTCGACAACTAATTTACGAAGTAGCGATATTGAACAATATAAAAGTAACAGAAAAATGGCACGAAATGAAGTTAGCTGGCTTTGAGTATTTATATAATCTCAGAAAAAGACATAATCGATTATAATTGCGAACTCCTGATGGTGCAACTTAAGTAGAGCGACATCTTTCAACCGCCACATTATTGGTATATCTTTGATAATTTAGAAACGGTTATGTCTAGACAGGCAGTCTTTGACAGTGGGACTAGAGTATTTAATCTAGATGAACAAATAATATGACGGTTCAGAAGTCTGCACAAGTACTAGCTGCCAAAGGACAAAGGCAAGTCTCCAATGTTGCCACCAGTAATGATATTTCCTAGAATACATTTCAAACAATATATGATTGCGGATGCTCCGGCTGGAACCCTAGTCTTAGCTACACAATCTGGCTGGATGAATTCAAAGTTATTTGTAAAAACTATGCAATATATTATAACCCACACAACCAGCAGTAAATAACACCCTAGCCTGCTCATATACGATAATCACGAGTCGCACATTTCTATAGAAGCCTTAAATCCAGCAAAAGAGAAGGTGTGACCATTTTAACCGTGCCGCCGCATTCAACAGGCAAACTGCAACCTCTGGATGTCGGAGTTTTCGGGCCATTCAAAATTGCCTATAACAAGGCAGCTGACAGCTGGATGATGCAAAATACTGGGCAAACGTATTCAATAGTAGCTGGATGCGTTAGGGAGACCTCCATGATAGCTATGATACCCGGAGATGTCAAAAATGATTTCAGCGATGGTGCATTTCCTCTAAGACAAAGGTCAAGAGGTACTCACTCATCCAGACCGAAATCTCGTCGGAACCGTGGTACCACCACCAGCCATTTAGCCGGAAGGAAATATCGGCAATCTGCCGCATGAGGATCGGATACTGCTCCGCCCCTTCGCACGTCCATCGAATTAATGTTCTTGCGTCTTCGCAGTGCGATTGTGGACACAGGGATTGCACACTGGACCACATATTTTTCACTTTCCCGTCCTAAATAACTACCCTAAATTCATTACAGACCTTATCCACAATAAAATCCAACTCCCCCTAAGTATACTCCACTTGTTATCTATCCCTCAACTCTCCCAAAATATATAAAGTAATATGTAAATTTATTTCTCTCAATCATATTTCTTTGTAATGTATTAGTGTATATCATTGTTTTACCCCACTTTTATCCTTTCTCATAACTATGTTTCACGTTCTTTGTCAGTCTGCCTATATTGTTATAATAATGTATTTTCCGTTGTTCCTCTGTTTCAGTATTGTGCTGTCTTCCTAAATAATTATTTATATACTAACGTAGACAGTCCTCAGTAACAACCTGGCAGAAAGGCACCGTCTTTCGGTGATTGGCATTAAAGAACAAAGAAGAAAAGTTGGACCTACAAATATCTTATGTATGGCAAAAGTCTTGAGTTACTATAAATAAATAGTCGATATGGTAATAAATATCCCTACCATAAGTGTCAAGTGAATAGAACAGGGGGTCAATAAATGAAACTGTCCTTGTTTTACCAAAAAATATATTTACTTATACACAATAAAATATAGGTACTAAAGAGTTTACTTTAAACTAAATTATTATTGTGATTCCTTTTTACGAATATATAGTGTACCCTCGTTATTGAAGTAGTCGCAGAAATTTTCTCTGATATTTTTTGCATCGTTTACTGAATTTCGGCACCTTATGCGCTGCAAAGGAAATAATTGTTCTTTGTTAGCTTTTGCGGTTCTCCAATTCGATGCTAAGTCAGTCGCACAGTTTTGATCAAATAATGATGTAAATAGCAGCATGTTGCCACTAAACTTGTTGCTTTGTTGGGCTCAAGCGCCTTTTTTTGAAAAAACGCCAAATTTTACTCTTAATATCCTAAAAGCACCTTCGATAACTGATCGAGCTCGAGATAATCGATAGTTAAATGTTCGTCATCACATGTTATATGGTGTTCGTGATATGGTTTCATCTTTCATCACATGTTTACCCAGTGCATCGTATATAAAAAACATAAGGAATATGTTCGGCGAAGGTGTTGATTATGGTATATTTAGTTCGCCCTTTTAATGTAGTTCCCAAAATTTGGTGTAGAATAACATGCCACTATCAGATATACGGCCATTAGTGCCTACATCAACCATTATAAAAAAATGTTGGAATTCACCAATGCCATCAGAACTATACTATTGTGACCTTTATAGTTATAGTAGAAGGATCCGGTATGCTCCGGTTTTTTAATTGTAACATGCTATAGCTCCTAAGCAGTTCCAAAATTGATACCGTTCTCTAAATCCAGAAGCAATCTTTTTCCACTCTTCCTCTGTCAATGTCAACTGAAATAAAGTGAAAAATGTTAAGTCAAAAGAATAATGCATACAGTTCACACTTCTGGTGAAGTTGAAGCTTCTCAGAAATCTCAACAAGGGCAACAAGACACGGAATCGCAACATCACTCGACTTCACAACATACTATATCTATTTCGTCTGTAAATTAAGTCCCGCGACCCACTAAAGTTTCGAGAAAAAGAAAGGTTTATTACAAATCAAGACGATGAACAAGCGTATGCATATTTATCTGAACCAGTTAATAATCATTCATGTTCAGTTGTTAATGATTGGGCACAAACACTAGATCAGCTAGACCCTACCAAAACACTTTATGCAAAAAAAGCGAATTTTTTTATCTTATTTGAAGCACAACTGAGAAATTTAAACAGATATCTTGTAAAAATAAATGAACCAAGATCATTTGACACATCATCCATCTACTCCAATAGATCAATAACGTCAACACCACCTGCGCCATCTCCAATCTCCTCCAATACATCATTAATATCATCACCTGCACCATCTCCCATCTGCTCCAATACATCAATAAAATCAACACCTGCACTCATCTGCTCAAATACATCAACAACATCTCCACTGGAAGCATCTGCCATCAACTCAAATAAATCAGCTTCTGTGTCTGTACCTGTATCTAAATCGTCTGCATTTCAAATAATAATTACTAATCCCAATTTGCATGCACAACAAAATACCACTCTCCAACAATTTCCTGCTACAGATACTTCTTACAATTTACACATTCCATTCATTACAACATAATGTTAGTTACATTCCATTTACTCCGGCATCAACCAATTCACAAGACGGTGAATACACTCTCGGCTTATTATTTGCTCAATTTAAAAGTGATTAATTGGAATTTAAATACATTTCTATTATTAATGTGTTACCTTTTCCGTTTTACACGATTTTTGCAGTTAGAGCTATTATTACAGCAATAATTTTTTTTTCTACAATCCATTCTCTCTTTGGCGTGTTTTCTGGATGGCGTTTGTCTTGGAATTCCAGCGCACAACGGTATACAGAAGTGAAATTATTACAAACTACCACAAAATATAAAAAACTGTCGATAATTACATTGAATTTAGGAAACGGATTAAACAATATTTGCTGTCAAAATGTTTATATAATTTGAGTGAGTTTTAATTATACAAGTAATTATCCACACTGTGTCACACTCTAATCTTGACTTCAAAGTGAGTGTATCATTATTATGATTTCCATTGATTTCGCTATGTATTTTGTACTGATTTTATTATAAAATAGGATAAAAGATTATAGAATAATGGTAAAATTTTAAATTTGTAATGTCAACGCCCGAGAGGGGTTTTCGAAGTAAAAATGACTTACTTAAAAAAAATTAAAAAAGTATTTTTTGAATTTTCTTGATTAGTTTCATATATAGAATTACCTACCCACTGAACAGGTGCACACTAATAAAAACTTACCCTGTGTAAAGAAAAAAAAAACAATACGAAGAAACGAACCTTGATAGTTTTACTTGGAAAAAGATTTTTTTAAATATTGATTAAGTATAGGTAGGTTAACAAGAATTTTAAATGAAACATTACAAGAAATGTGTAATCGAATATCTCTGTACGTAAATGGTCGTAGCATGCCATATTTTTTTAGCTTGGATGTTACGAAACTGAACGAAGCAATACTGTCCAGTAAAGGAACATCCGGTTATTCTGATTGGCTACAAATATTATAAATATAAACACGTAAGATGCAAAGCATACAAATGGAAATACTGGGGTAGGTACATGTTTGTACGGCCTAATTTTGCCATCCGCACGCACCAGAAATACGAACAATTTATTTTATTTTCTTTCAGTAGGTGGATTAAAGTCTTTTAGCCAAGATTGCCATTCTTCAGAATGAAAAATAGGGTGCTCACCAAGATTCAATTTTACGTATATTAGGTATTGTTGATTCAACTAATCACTATCTATATTTAGTTTCATTCCCACAAAAAATAAAAATAATCAAATATGTAGAAAATCTTTATTTTTGAGCGGTCATAACGACTAAACGATTTACAAAATTTAAAAAATCACATATGGACATGATTTTGAGCCCTGCCATGCAGTTTTTTTTATGCCAGACCTGAAGTACGACTTCACAGCATCAAATATGCTCTAGTATGAAGCTCTAAAGGGTATAGGTGTGTTGTATCCGTCGGTTTCGATGTGCGTCCCCATTTGGGTTTCCTGTTTTGTAAAGCCGTTTATGATTTGCTATGTGGCCGTTGCCTCAGAGCTTCGCCAACCGCCATTTCATTTTATTTTTTACCACCGTAATGACGAAATTATTGTAATTTCTACAGCGCCAAACTGAGGTAGGCCAATTTGTTCTCATTGAACACGGTTTTTACCTCTTTATTTATTTATTTTTTAAAATATTATTACATTTCTAGGGAGACCGTCGTAGCTTAAACTTAGTTAGATCAAGAGGAATTAGAGGACGCCCAGCCGCTGGATCTAACCATCTTAGATTCCATTTCAGAAGTGAAGATGGACCTGTGATCGGCTGTAGGAGCGAAAATAAGGCTTCCCTTCAGACGGTCTTGATCCTGATAAGATCTAATCGCCAGCCAATCTAATCAACCTTTACGGAGAGGGCTCAAGCCTAGGCCCGTTCTACGGGAGGATGAAAAACCGAAATTAGACATCTTTCCTTTTTATATAGGTAAACTGCTAGAGAAAAACGAAGCACTAGTGCTAGATGTATTACTAACAAAAATAGGCCGCAACCGAATCGAAATTGGGCAGTTCGATTAACTTTTTAGTGAATGCCGAATTCCTTAAAGCGAAATCCTACCATGATTTAATTCCCTCCATCGCTACAGTTTGTTTGGGCGTTGTAACAGCCTAGACAACGATATTTCCGATGAAGAGATCATTGAGGCCATCAACGCCTAGAACACTTGCGTTGCTAAAAGCACCAGATGCCTGAACTTTGGGTCCCATGGGAAAGGTGGTTTGGAAACTACCAAAGACTATAATGATCACATTCGAAGGACAAAAACTCCATGAAGGTATCATAGTGTCTTATACCCTTTGTCAGTTGAAGTATATTATTATACCATCGCATATAATATAATTACAAACACCTTGGTGTTTGTAATTATATTATTATGAATTGTTATGTTTATCCTTAGGTTGGACATAATATTATAGCCATCTACTAGATCCATAGATGGCCGTGACTAACTTAATAGCGTAAATGGCCCCCTAGACGTTAATATAGCATGACATGCGTTTACGTGAATTATCATGCTGCATGATGGACCCTCATGCTTGATTTTAAACATTTTATCGCACTTCGCCCTGAAGAGTAGTGGTCTGCGCAATGGATTTGTCAAAGGCAGATTTATATTTTTCGCCGTTTCGAAACGAACTGAGCTGATGCATGACATGCCTATCTGGAGACGATCATGCGTGCATGTCAATCATAGCTTGCAGGATGAAAGATAAAGGGACTTGTCAACCAACTGCCTGCACGTAGTTTGCATGTTACTGGTATCAATCAATACAAGTAAACGGGCATGCATGCGTGACAGCACGAAAAGCATGTCATGCCGAATTACCGTCTAGGGCCTGCTTAACCCCTAATTGTCATAAAATCGCCAGTAAGCTGGTTTATGGAAAAAATAAGGACCCAAATGTTGGAAACCGAACCACACTATTCGTGCCTTCTTTGTCCGAGTTCTCTATACATTTTATCTATGGGAGTTTCCGCCCACTGGTGCCAACCATAAGAACGCAGTTTGACATTTAGCAATGACAGATCTGTCTCTTGAATGAGTAATCTTTTGTGATTCAATTTTTTTTGAATTTGCGTTGCGTTTTTAGGAGTGTTGCAGAGCGAAGAGAATATTTTAAAATATGTATCAGCAGCCAGATTATCCAGCGGCCCTCGGCCTATTATCCCATTTGAACAGCGACGAATTAAAAGAAATGCTGAACGACGATGAAAAATTCGAATCTGTGCTGAAAGATGTCAAACAGGTAAGTTTGACTAATTATTAGAGTTGCGCCAATAACGATTACGCTTATATCGAATAACTAAAAATCTGAGCGAATAGAAGAATATACGCCTAAACTTTTCGGCCTCTATACTCCAAAACTTATCTGCGCTGCAAGCCTTTATAATAGTGAATGTTCATGTTCGATGTGACTGATGTATAATAACGTTATATTGGTGTAATCACAAGCTGGCGCGTGCCGTGTCAAAGCCCATGTGTACAGATTGGGGAAAGAAATCTCTTTTTATCTTGGAATTAAAGACAATGTAACAAAAAGGAATTACTTTTAAAATAATGAAATTATGAAGTTTTTACATTCAAAGTCAAAGAAGATAGGTGGCTAAAAGTTATCTTTTAGCCATGTGTATAATAAATAGTTCATTTGATGTAACTACGGTTATTAATTGTGAAGCCACGCTTCGTCGGTTTGCTTAATTTTTTCAGACTTAGAATTCATATTTTTGTGTAAATGATTTTTTTAGTAAAAACGGCAGAAATTGGGCCCCAGAAATTGCAACATTAAGATTTTTTCTATCTTTATATATTTTCTATCTTTGTTTTAAAAGGTGAAAGACTGGGAAACGGAAAAGGAAATGCTGTTAGCAAGCAACAAATCTCTTGCAGAATTCAACCTGTCCAAAGAACCAGAATTGGCCGAAGCGAAACAAAAAATAGCAGAACTGTCGCAACAAGGAGAGGAAATTTGTCAAATTATCAAAGAAAAACTTGAGGAATTCAGTAAGATTCTTAATATTCATTGATAATTTCAAGGAATACTCCTCGTGTCTTTTATTTTTCAGTCTGTGACTCCCTACTGCTGGATAAAGACCCTCCCTTTTGTTTTTTTGCCAGTCAAATCCTGCTGCTGCCGTGTTATCATCTATCTTTCTGGCTGATGGTCGACCAATGCTTTGTCTCCCCATTCGTGGTCTCCAATGTGAGAGCTTTGTGCCCCACCGATCATCATATCTACGGCTTAGATAGCCAGCCGTTTGGGCACCGCTTTATCATTTTGCACTTTGTCTCTTAGCTCTTTCCATTGGTCTTTAGCAAACTATCATTCTGTTCATAATTTCCAGGGTCTACCCTGGACATTGGCGGTTGCGACATCGCCGAAACGTCGGGTGTCACAATCTTGATGCGTTAAATTTGTTTTATCCTATTTATAAAAATACAAAATATATAAAAACACATTACAGTAGAGTCTCACTACTCTGGCACTATTAAAAACCGAGGAGTGCTGGATTACTGGAAATGCCGGGTTACTCGAATGTATGAAAATTATGGGTAAATAATACATATAGTATGTACATATAAAATTTCTTTATTGATATTTGTACTCTTCTGATAGTACCTATTGTTTTTAGTAGTAGTGTTTTAGTGTTTTTTTTTAGTCTAAATCGGTAGATTTAGTGCCGGATTATTGGATGTGCCATTATAGTGAAGTGCTGGATTAGTGAGACTATTGTATTTAAATTTAGGTTAACTAAATTAGTATAATGCTATGCAATGCGGATTTTATGAAACTTTCATTTGTTACACTATTCATCCTGCATATAATGCGTTTTATGTCTTGGCCCCAATAGCCGATTTACTGTAGTTATATCCTAAACAGACATATATGATTGGTGTCATTTCCATACGGGTTTGCTGGTTATTAACAAACATCGTTCTTTTATTACAGAATCAAAGTCATCAGGAGTATCAATCGACACAACATTAGCTCTCTTGCAAACGGCGGCAGCGGAAGCAGAGGAACAATCTGACAAAATAGCCGACGACTTCATAAACGGCCAAATCGACGCTGAGAAATTCCTCGAAGAATTTTCGACACTGCGAAAGACAATGCACCTGCGGCGTGTACGAGCTGAAAAAATGACAGAGCTTATCCGTCGTCCGCAGACAGGAGGATTGTTCGGTGAAAATGGTAATTATTTTTTTACTACATGCCTACGCGAAGAACAGAATGAGGGCAAACGAAGTTCATTACATTACTTTTAATTCATATAATTTCCAGTACCATTTGGCCTAAAGCTACAGAATGGTAGGGTGTCTACTGCTGGCATCAGCAACTATTATTATAGATTGCTTGAGCCAGATATCCAGTAAACCCGCTGTGCGGCGAATCTGGGGGAACACCTCGGTCGGATGTCTTGAGCACTGGTCGTTTTGCCGGCGTTTGCTCAACAACCTTCCTGAAGAGGGGTCCTCTGTATCTCGGTGATGCGGTGACATGATCGGAACCCCTTTGTATCTCAGTAATGCGGTGAAATGAATGAAAACTTCAGAGGGATGGATGTCTGATGCACTGGCTGGTTTAATGGTCCTCGCTCAACAATGAATAGCCAGGGGAGTCTAGAAGCGTAATACGACCTAAGATGCGAGGGTAGGTGTTGACCTGGCGTCATTTATCCTTAGAAACGATCCGATGGCCACCCGATCTCGGGTGACAACTAGCCGAGTAAAGGACGTCCCGGATCCACGATATTTCCGAGTGACGGAATGACAACTGTCGTCCAGGATCGTATGGTTACGCGGCACTGGAAAGGATAATCTCATTTGTAGAACATTCAAAAATAAATGTTCATCCAAATATTTACATGTTAGTCTCTTTGATTTAACAATACACAGAATTCACATACATGATACACGATTCAACACTTCATAAATACTATAGTTCTTTATACATTAGAAAAAAATGTATTTTTTGACATTCTTTTTAACTTTTGTATTGCTCTACAGCAGGCAATTCCATTTTGAAAGTGTAAGAATTGAAACGCGAGCCAAACAACATTGCTACAACTACATAATACTCAAATCTTCTATTTACTTCATATTTGCTTGCGCGATCCATTCGATATTATTACATTTATTCGATTCTAGTACTCAGTATCCATACATAAGTACCGATGCCAAGTATTGGTATCGAATGATGAGTACCGATACTTAACAAGTACATACTGAATAGTATCTAATCAATCCTAGCGATGGGTAAAATAAATATGATGTAATAATATGAATACCAACTCGGCGAGATACCTTCTCCACTCACGAAAGAGATGTCTCTAAATGAAGAAAAGAAATCCTTAAATTCTTATCGGCAGTGCCACCACCACTAATAATATCAGTTATTTTTCTCTATAGTACTAAGTGTGAAAATTGAGGTTCCTCAAAACTACCCAATTATTATTTCAATTTATTATTTTTTAGAAAAGTACACATTCACTTTCACGTGGAAATAATCTGTCCTATGACGTATCGTCTGTCGTAGCTATTCACTATCGGCTATTCGGCATTATCGGCTATCGGTGATTTAATCAAATACCTTTAAATGGAATCCAATTAATTTTCATGATTTTTATATCACCTGAGAGCGAAGCGATTCCGGCAGTTTGACAGCTTGTGTTTCAAGCTGTCAAACCCTTCCATCTTGTTTCATCAAGGCTTCCATCTTGTTCTTTCTTATGACAAGCGAGTAGAGCACCATCTCATTCTCGCTTTGTCTAAAATGCCAGGGGAATGATAACGAATTTGAGTTACATTATACCATTTTAGTCATAGCAAATAGCATCGTAGGCTAATGTTTAACGTTTAGCGAATAACACAGTGCCGATACATGCATGGCAGTATATGTTTCCTACCCTATGATTTTTTAGATTTATAGGCACATACTCAAACTATAGGTACAGTTAAAGAGTTCCAACTTACGAACATGCTCAATACAGAGAAGTTTAATTACTTAACTATTTAGGCAGGTCTACATGTCTTAATTAAATTAATTTTCCTACAATTTGATTTTTTATTTTCTCTTGTAAAGCACTATCACATTCGCCTGTCATCTCCATCGCCTCAAGAGGGTATTATTATTATAATTATTATACTCAAGATATTTATGTTTCTTTGGAGAAAGTACTTGAAAGATTTTTTTTTGTAATTCTTTTCCTTGTGCACGTATTTCCATAATAATATTGTTTAGTTATAAAATATTAGAATTAAGATTTTGCCATGTGGCAGCATACTTCCTGTGAGCTAGCGATATTCAAAGATGTGGTTCAAAACCGGAAGGTTGACACTGATCGTATGAATGTAAATTAGCACACTGTGTTTTTATGGAGCGAAATACTCTAACTGCGTCTATATCAATTTATTTTGAGATTTTTAAAGTTTACTGCATAATTGTCTCATTACAACACTTGTAAAAACACTGACACTGCTTACAAAGTGACTTCACATCTATGATTAGCACATCTTGCGAGTCCAGCGGAGTTGACAGAGTTAGACAACTTCTTCGGAATGCTTAAATTTATTGTAAACTAGATTTGTCCATTATGGGTAAATTCACATATTTTTTATTAATGCTCAGCCCTCTGAAGACCGATTCTGCAAAAGCTTAGCCTAAAACCCAGCCGGTAGAATTCTCTACACATTGGTGAAAACTGTATCACGACCGGTTGAATAATTTGGAAGATCATTGGGTACATATGGCGATAAGTCTACATCCAGAAATTGTCTTCTTAAATAAAAGCAACGCAATGTTAACAAAATGTTTGCAGATCTTACTAGTTAGTTTTACTGGTATTACTGCTAAACGCAACAATGGCAGCCCTAAACGAACACCAATTTTCCGGGAAATAAGTCGAAAGGTGGAGGGCTGAATTGTGCGAAATTCTCAGCAGATTGCAAGAAAATTGTCAAAAGATCAGAGTGCTGGACTTGAAAAATGAACACCACCACAAGCCCTACTAGATGCACCAAGTACAAGACTTTTAACTCCAGTTCAGAAAAAAGTATGGTTGATAGACAGACACTGAAGTGGTTGCATGCGAATGAGCCTTTGTCAAAACATCGCCTGTCGGGATGAAAAAAATTTTGTCGTCCGGTAGTATATAAACAAGCAAAATTACCATATTTGTTTAGAGAGTAAGTCAAATGATAATCTCGAGTAAATAATAGCAGTCACAAAAGCAGGATCAGCTACTCTCGCATGGTTTGTGCCGCAATTAATGCTGCTCCACTCGTTTTCATCGACCTAACCCTATCAAGGTTAATGAGATCAATTTTTTTTAAATGTTTTAATACCATGGGCACATAAACACTTCGGAACCAGGAAATGAGACATTCCAGCAGGACTCAGCTTCTTCCCATAAAGCCCTTGAAAATCAAAATTTTCTTCGTAAGAATATTCTGAGGTTCATTTTGGTGCAAAAGTGGCCCCTATATTCACTAGACACCAATTCGCTGGATTCTTCCATTTGGAGCTTAGTAAGCTAGGTTGTCCACTAAAATCACCATAGTTGGATGCGCTCAAGACATGTATGTCTTCACCAACGCCCAAGCCATCATCAAGGCTAGGTGATTATATCGAACTATGAGTTCAGACAGCTCGGTTCAGATTTTTTAAATAATTAAAATTTGCAATATGATCTGAAATTTTCAAATAAAAATATGAAAAATTGATAGAATAATGGCGTACATCAGGGGTGTCAAACTGGATTTTTTAAAGGGACATATAAAAATTTAGTCTTAGCGGGCCAGACTCAAAATAACTAAACACATATTGAATGGGTAAAGTTGGTCTTATTTAGTTAGGTACATAATATAATTTGGTCCTTACACTAGATAACTAATAATAATATAAAGGTAAATTATTTTGAGTATCCGGAGACTTGACTTTTCTTGTTCTTAATAATATCATTGATGTCGAGCGGGCCGTATGTTTGACATGACTGGCGTACATTGTCCCTCACACCCTATAGAGATACCCTCTTCAGAACATCACCTCAAAAGATTAAACCTTACCACGGCGGCTGAATGTGGACTAATTTCTAGTCATTAATCCTAGGAAGTTAATGTCGATCTCCATGGTCAAATATAATCTACCTACCGAAGAAAAATTGGTACAAATTTACCCTCCAACCGTGGACAATTTTCTGTTTTATATAAAATCACTGGCCAATTTTATTCGATATTCAAAGTAGTTGTAAGAATTGTATTAAACGAATGAAATATAAAAACCAAAAACTGACATTTTTAAGCGAAACGTTATTGATATTTAGCATGCATTATGCGGGAAAAGAAACAGAGAGGAAAATTATATTTTAAGATATTTTTTCTGAGTGAAGTATATCTTGAAGCTAGGTTCCATACATAAGCCCACGTTGCAATCCTCGCATCAGCACAGCATTTGGAAGAGCATACAATACACCTTCTACGAGGTTCCTTTGTTTTTGGATTTGGAGGTATGTGGGATATGAAAAGCCTTTCTATCAATCTTGCTGTACTTGTATGTCCTTGTACGTGTCGATGGTACATATTTCTCGAAAATAGCTTCAATTGCTTCCATTCTAAGTGCGGTGCCTGATCCGTCCGTCCGCCGTGCGACTTGAGATCGTGGAAAATTCGACTCTCGATGTCGCAGAGCAACAGAAAAAGATTAGACGGGGAAATAGCGTCTCCCGGCGCAGTAATAGCTCAGAGATTATATGCAATGCGATAATAATGTACTCCATGGAATGCGCGTCTCCCGCAGTTGGGTAAAACTACAGCATGTACCAATAGTTGGAAAACCTCACTGCTCCGCTTGAAACGATGACCAACATCACAAGAGAATGCTCAACGCACTCTATCTATGGCCCTGTTTCAGATTTTCACTCACCTAAACCACACACCGAGATGGATTGAAACATTAAAACTGACTACGTAATATTCTATTCTTTCATTATTTTGATTTATTAGAAATCAGAAGAAATTTTCACAATCTTTTCGATGAAGCGCCTGAAGTCACTTTTCTAGTACTTTAAAATTTGGTGAGAGTAGAAGTAGTGAATGTAGAATCCACCCTCGGTGAATGTAGAAGTGGTCAATCGCAAGGCGCTCGATCTGTAAGTTTTGTGGCGGCTCAATTTCGTTTCTTTTTCCAGGTACTCCGCCATATCCGCAAATCAACCCTGGACACAATCGCAGTGGACCTCAAAGCAACGTGCCATACCCACTAGGGCCAGTAGCAATGCCAATGCCCGGCATGTTCCCAAATTATTATTAAGTCTAATCATTTGTAAAGATTTCGCCTAAATGTTCTAGGAAATGGCATTCTATCACAGCCATCATGATTTTTTTTCAAAAGGTTTGTTCTACAAATCTAATGAAGTAGCTGTTACATTGTAAAAAACCAACACATTCATAGAGAAAAATGCCAAAATATATAAGGTTTTGTTCATAATGATGTTATAATATTTGACATCTTTTTGATGAAAATTGCAGAACTTTTTCGAAAGAATATTATGAAATTATCCTATTGTTATTATTTTAACCGTTTCGATCTACGACTCTATTGTAAGTATTTTAAGTCACTTATTTTGTAAGAATTTGTTACATAAAGTTGAACACCGCCAAATGTTGAACAAATATCAAAGCATAATTTCTGCTCTCAAATATTAATAATTATCCCAAATATTGATAGATAATTTTTTATAGGGGATGTGTAAATGAGCGAATATCAATGCTTCATGCATGGCGGCTGCATTACTGTTTGTGTGTATATATATAATTACTATATTTTAAAGCATACTAAATTGATGATTTGTAGCATAATAACTATGTGTCATAAAAACATTAAAAATATTTATTGTACTTGTTTGTTCTACTATATACTATTGAAGGGAAAGGTATGGAGTTATTTATTCTTAAAGAAAAACAAATGTCGAATTTTTTTAAATTTATTGAATTTGCTATCTACTTGCGTTTTAAAATATGACAAAATAGTGGATAATGCATTTCAACTAATCAGCGATGGAAAGTCTGGCATACGCTTATCCTCCTTAGGGGGCATCCATTAATCACATGAGATCAAAATGGGGGGGGGGGAGCGGCAAAATATCATTGAAAGGGCCCCCCACTCAGTTTCAGGGGAGTC
>JAOPUG010000099.1:7404583-7418745 GCA_027564375.1 Micropterix facetella
AAAAAAAATCACAGGAAAATAGTGAAACAAAAGGTCAAAATAAATAAATATTTACAATCTATCGTAGTTTATTGATATTGTGATCATGAGGATCGGATCTTACTGTAATCATTGTCTCCGTGATGACAAAAAATGTTATTTTACAAAAATATTGAAAATTTCACTATTTTACGCGGTAAGCTGAATTTCATATGATTGTAATGGCTGAAATTATTTTATTATTTATGTAAGCATGAAATATTATCATTCAAGGACTTTTAGCACTAAAAATAAGCATTGTTTAAGAGTTTAATGTTTTGTAATACGCAAATTAGTACCAAAATTCACAGTGTCTGTATTAATATGGCCACTCAGTGTATGACACATTTATTAATATTATAATAATTCATAAAAGATAATGCAATCACAAATAATATGTTTTATATTTTTTTATGAAACATAAAAACATAGTATAAATAAATAAATGATTACCTAAAGGACAATAATGTATAATATATAATAATTATATATAGTACATCATGACTCGGGTAAAATAGAATAACTGACATATTGAGCGTAACAGAGACAGGCTGTTGGAACGAATAGTACAAACGTCTGGCGGTCATGAGTGTGATAACAGTTCTTTAGTAACTAATTTTTAATGCAATATTCTTTTGAGGGTTCTCTAATAAAAGGCATAACTCTTACCTAAATCGGAGCAGTACTTCCTGAGATATTAACCTCGAGAAGATTCCATAACATTAGGAGAATATGTTAGAGAATGAGTGTTGGGGCGAGGCATTCGTCATTTGGCTCTTGTGTAAAAGAGACAGAGTCGACGATGTATGTTCAAATTTGGAACAATCGTATCGCCATCTCCATCACACTGTATACATGTATCTCTTTCATGCGTGAGTTGTGATGGCTGCCTCGAAGGTGAAATCTTCCACAAAAGCCAAATGCCTTTGAGCAGATGTAGTCCTAGCTTTTGTAAAGGTGTATTGCTTATTTGCCAAACCACAAGATCAACCGGATTAACAGTTCGTTAATCTGGTAGCTGACTATGGTTAACTTTTTGTCTAACACAGTAGAGTAAAATTACTTTTGCATATATTTTGCGGGTATCTGAAGTCTGAAATTCTCTCAAGATGCATTTGCAAGCCTCGATGGGGGCGTTGAACATAAGAAGAGTAGCCCCACCCTACGCAATAATCCCATGGATGTTGGGCTATCGTAAAGTAAAAAGTTCTTCTAGATATAACATTTCTAAGAAGCTTAACGAGATACATAACTACACAGCCCAACGAACAGTTGTAGTCACTACCTTTCAGGTAGGAACACAGCAAGAGGTGGACTCAGATCCCAAGCGTGCCGAGTTGTATCTTTGCGAAGGCGCTCTGTCACCGGTTTTGCTCTCCAGGTAGCAAGCTTATCCTCCCCAAAGATGGCCAGTTCGGGCCTGTTATCAGGATTGTGCCACACTATCAGGAATTCCAGCTCTACAGCCTGAAAAATAAGCATCCGTTAAAACAGGGATCGGCAAACTTTTAAGACAAAAGAGCCAAATGGTCATTTTTTAAAACCTATTTGCATTGAAAAGAGCCGCATTTATATTGAAAATACCATTGTATAGAAGATCATTAATTAAAAAAGACTGAGAGTCAAGCTCACGTGAATCCAGAAACTTTGTTTGGATAAAATGAACACAATCCCAATAATATCATATACCATGATTTTGTAAAGATAATAGTCAGTACTAATACGAAGACTACTGATAAAGCTTGAATATTTGAGCATCCGTGGTGTACTATTGGATTGCACAGAAGATTTTCTGAGTGACCGAAAGTTTGAAGTACGAGTTAAAAACCAATTGTCCCAAGAACAAAGTGTCTTCAATGGTGCGCCACAAGGTTCTGTCCTGGAACCTGTCCTTTTTACGCTATATATTGCAGATCTCGGGCTTAGCAATTCACTTCACGCCAAGCTTCTATGCGTATGATACTAAATTCGCCGCCAACTCACTTGTCAACTATGGCCAACTCAATGAAGATCCCCAGCGTATTGCAGATTGAACCCAGAAAAGGATTATTTCCTTACACAAGAAGTGTACAGTTCATCATGTCGGACGAAGTAACCCTTAAATGGACTATTTGTTTGAGGGTGTTCAGCTAAAAGTAGTAAATAATCAGAAAGACGTAGGAATTACTGTCACTCATTTGGTTTCAGGATGCTGATGGGGCTGCCAAGGTATTGTGCATCACGTATGTTCGCAGAGGCCCAGACCGATGGCTTTTATGAAATCATTCGCAAATGAACCGCCTCTCTGATGCATCGCATGCGCAGTAGCACCAACAGCGTTCTTAGGGTGGTAGCTGAGGGGTTGGATTGTCAGTTGCATAAGCACTGGTATTATGTGTGCCTGCGTATTAACCTATTTTATAAGCTAAAATTGTTACTAAGTAAGTAAGTACAAACGGAGCTGCCAGGGAATTCACCGACCAGAGTCGGGCCGATCATAATACTATTATTACACTTCGGTGGGTCATTCCGGATTAATGACCGGCTGTGGTAGGTTTAGGACAGCTGTCTTGTCACACGTGAGCGTTTATCTTACCATCCATCCTTCGAAGCCATAGTGAATTCATTTGTATGGATTCAGTGTGGTCCGAAATAAAATTCATTCATTCATTATGTAAAGTGGGAGACCCACATTATTGAGACTGTGGAAAAGGCTAATTCTCTATAATACACTATATACAAAGCTTTTCATAGCATGACGCCCCTGACCTTATGTTAAAAATATACCATTGCTAGAATATAGCTACCAGGTATGGTGCCCATACTTTGCTAAGGATGTGGATTTGCTGGCGCTTTACTAAACTGCCTTATCAGTTAACGATAGTGATCTATGAAGAAAGGCTTCGAGTCCTCAATCTCTCAAGGAATGAACGATGACGAGCATGAGACCTCATCGAGACTTTTGAGATTCTTTCCGGGTATTACAATTGCGTAGACATAGTGTTACTGTTATCTTCGAGATTTTTTTTTTAAAGCTAGCAGTCATAATATCTGGACTGAATTCGAGGAAGCACTTTATATCCAACCGTGTTTTGAATAATTGGAATAAACTAAGACGAAGTGGTTCTCGCAAAATATATCAACAGTTTGTAGAATAAATTGAATAACTTTTCAAGACAAGAATAATAATTGTGATATACTCAGCAGCAGTAATGCCGCTTATTATTTTTTAATAATAATATAAAATTGCTCCGTGAGATCAGAACGAAACTTTTTAGAGAATGGCATTGTTAAATATACTTTATTGTTTATTTTTAATTGTATTTTCCAGAAATTCTGAAGATTTCATTGCAACAAAAATATGAGTCAAAGATATGGATTAGGTCATGCTTACAGTATCATTGTTAATAATGCAAAATCACTATTCAAAAGTAAAAAACAACGAATGATATACACAAGATTTATAACCTATTATTATGTTCTTATTAAGAAAACAGACATAGAAAAAAAAAACAAAATGATGGATAAGAGCTGCAGGGTGCTGTCCAGCGCAGACAAGTGTATTTTCCCATGATGTTGCAAGGAATTGCGGTCGAAGGTGGGGGTGTCTTGCGTGTTGTAACATAGAGTTACAACACACAAGACACATAGAGCTGCGTCAGTTGCGCTTGCTTCATGCAGCGTTTACAAGTCACACATATTCTGAGCCATATGTCTCCTTGTTTCAGCTTGGACTTGAAGTAAGAGAACAGCTGCAATATTCACAGCTTGCTGACCCAGACGATAGAGTCCATGGCTGAGTTTTTTAATGGCCTAGAAATTAATTTAAGAAGGGAGTTTAGGCTTGAACCCTAATACTGTCCCGCTGTGAAACATTTTCATACAAATTAAGTAAAATAGGAACTTTGGCAGTTCAATGATATTTTTTGACATAATAAAACTTTCCATACTTTTTCTATAATACGAGGGTGAATCAAATATAAACGAGAATTTCTTTTTTATTTGACATTTAAAAATATATAAGTGAAGGACATTTTCAGGTCACTAAAAGTGCAGGTTAGGTTTCGTGTTATTAATAAAAATAAGACAAAATAGCTCTGTGATTGTTAAATTACTCCAGCTCCTGACAGTGTCTCTTTCTTAAACTGTTCAGTCAAGCTCCTGAAAAATTTGTTTGGTTTTATACCTTCCCGCGCAAGAAATTTGATAATAATGCACTGCACAATGGAGACAGGTACCTTGTGCTCAGACATGGCGATGATGGATTCTGCCGGAAACGAACGAAGCCGCTCTACTGGTTATGCCGTTTCTAAGCCCCTCCCCTCCCTTCCCCAAGCCTCGCCTAACACCTGTCGAAGCGGGAACCTTCACGTTTCCATATTACTCAAACATTTAACTTTCCATATTACTAAACACTTTTTAACTTTTCCAAAACAATAAAGTAATAAAAAAAAGAAATTTCTTCATCGCAAACTTGTAATAATGGTGGATATATACTTACAAGTAGTTCTAAAATAAGACTTCTCTTCTTGATATAGTCTTTAACGAAGCTGTCTGTCTGAGTTTTATTGGAAGTTGGTTTTCCAGAAACATTGGATCTTTTACCGATTGTACTGCCAGCTGTACTACTGCCAGCATTCGTTATCATTGGAACCTAAAACATTAATTACAAATTAAAGTCTCTGCCAAATTTGTTGATCCCTCGCACACCGGCTCTAAAATGCGTTCACATATAATACAATGGAAGCTCATCAAAAACTACCCACGAGACAGAAAATGAAATTGTCTCGTGAAAGACTACAGACGCTATACGACATTTAAAATCTTCGAAAGCCTAGCCTTCCGCGAAAACGTGTATTGGTGTTCAATAAATGCAATACATGTGATCTGCATATGTGTGCGAGAAATTAAGTTCTTTGGTGCGGCCTATATACAAAATTCAGCATAAAAATAATTCATTAAAAATGCTGCACAATTTAAAGCTGAAGTTCTCTATAATGGGTCCGGGACCATCAGGCATTTTTATCAGTGCGATTGTATACATCAAATTAAACAAAAAAAAATGGAACAATTTTTTAATATTTATAATGTGATTTCTTTTATAGGAGATTATTCTAGGTTTAAACAACTTTTTTGATTTAGGCGGTGGTTAAAGAGAAATAATAGGAAAAATAGCAATATACACCGGCAACTATGGCCCGTCCAGTAATTGGTAACCCCTGACTTTTAGACCAAAATGGCTTAAAACATATTCCAACAAGTTTCTCTCATCACCACAATACCAAAAATACCCACATAAGCTATGTTTGCTCTACCTATTGGCCAAATCCTCCTCTAGGCCAAGTAAACCAGGATGCACTGCAGCAACGCCTGTGGGACTCGGATTGAATTTGCTTAGGGTCTTAGGGTCACCCAGGGAGGCTGCATACCAAATTTGGTTAAGATCGGACCACAGGAAGTCTTCGGACATACGGACAAACAAACAAACGCACAGCATGCATCAGACTATACAACCTGAACTACATAATACTACAAACGGGTCAAAAACCATTTTAGTTCAACATTAGGATATTTAATATTTTTTTCTCAGTAACGAAAGCCCAAATCCAAAAAATGTTGTAGGTAATTTTCAATCAGTTTTTGTGTAAGATAATCACCTATAAACAAAAAATTCTTAAGAAAATAAAAAAAAACTTTTTCTGTTTTTGTTTAGTTTGATGTTTAGAATCACCCTCTGAAAATTTGCACCACTGTCGCGGACACACTGTATATATGAAGCACTGCTCAAATTGGATCAATGGTAAATAAAGCCAGTCTAAGAAAAAGTACTATGATCAAGGACACTTAAGATTGCTATAACACCCCACAGTGCGGACACCTGGAATAGTATCATGAGCTATCAAGAGATTTCAGTGCCAACTGCAGCTCGAGGAACAACAAGGTAGAAACCTATTTTTGGCTCCTCACTTTATAGGAATAAAATTAAATTCAGTTCTTACGGTGTTAAATAATCCAGTATTTTGTTGTCTTACAATGCCAGTACTGTTCACAGAAGAACGGTTATCAGGTGAAATGGATGTGTCAGTATCTGTGAAATTGAAAATAACTCATATTAAATCATTCAAATCATTATAGATTTCAAGATTACATGATTGTGCCAATGAACGTCCCCGCCAATCTTGAGGTAGGAGAGACGAGCGGGAGGGGAATCAGCACCCATTAAGCACTCACTGAAGCAGCGCATTTTGTAGATGTATGGCAACTTGTTTACGCTATCGAACTGTTTATAATTAGTAGGTATACCCGCTGCTCACAGGGAGGGAACGACCCTGAGGCAGCAGCGAGATTTTCAAGAGATGAAAGGCATTGTCACAATGGTAGTTCTATTTACACCGTGACGGAAACATGCAATTAATCCAGAGTACAGCCGTTGAGACAGGGCAAGCGGAACTGCTATCCTGGGTACCAAACGCAGGGGACCACTTTGCTGAGCGACAAAGCACCTCTCTACTGTCTCATTTTAGCAGATCAATATACATAGTTTTGATGATGAAGATTACATAATAATATAGTAAATTGCTTACACTATCGTTGTTTCAAATTACTATAAGAGCTCAAAATAAAGTCAAATTAATACAAGTTCTATACAGTCGCAAAACCTTGCTAAATATACATTTTTTATTATAATTATATATAATCCGTGTGCTTGTCCATTTGCAGTCTTATACAGTCATGCCAGGCGCTCGGGGGACAGCTTAGGATAAGCCAAATAAGAGATGTGTGGCGTGAGCCGCAGCTGCGTTCATCTCGCTTTGGGCGACCTACTCCCCACACTTACGGTGCTCATTGTAGTAGAGACAGGTGCTAGAGATGTCTGTGGTCACGCATACATTTACACCACAGTGTGCTTTGTGTCGTACTCACACCATACGACCTTTGCTGTGTCACTGCCGCATCCTTTAAAAGCGAAACGGTATGGCACTATCGATTTGTTTTTAAAAATTTTCGATTTAAAAATGTTAGAAACTGTCATTTTATTTATTTTAGAAAAGATGTTGAAAATGGAAAAATATAGATAAATTCTGTCGGCAGTATTAATGGCTGCTCTTAATTGCCATAGAATAATGGCATAGTACGTTGCCTTGATATTGACACCTTTATCCAGCAATATCCCCTGATAATCCCAAAATATGG
This sequence comes from Micropterix facetella, assembly GCA_027564375.1. NCBI lineage: Eukaryota > Metazoa > Arthropoda > Insecta > Lepidoptera > Micropterigidae > Micropterix > Micropterix facetella. The sequence goes on from JAOPUG010000099.1 coordinate 7,411,775, forward strand.
TGGCCATGACCTACCCAATTGAATGAATGACCTTGAATTTCCTGGGATGAGCTGATCCTCTAATATACCACTGCATCGACTCTTGTCTGCTCTCAGTGTCATAATTATGAACCCACGTTTCATCTTCAGTAACAATTATTTCGATGACTGCATCTGGATTGTTTCCACATAGCTAAAAAAACTGCGAACAGAATTCCAAGCATGCGTACCTGACAATAGATAGCAGCACATGTAACATAACGCTTTTTGTTAATGCTCGATTTTACCACCCATCAATTTTTCGTACCGGGGGCTTCAAATTGCATTATTGAAATCGATTCTTAATGAGTAATCTCCAAAAATACAGTTGCATATCTTTGTTTTCATACCTATACCGAGAACTTATTGAACGCCCCTCGTACACTTTAATAAAAGGTGGAGTAGTGTATCCACTTCCTCGAGGCAGAATCAGCATAGGGCAGTCTCGGATAGTCTCATCCACTGTAAATGCTTATGCAACTAGCAGTGCCACATGAGGAATCTTGACGTATGCGTCCTTTCTAACCCCCACGTAAATACGCCTCCATTATCCAAGCGGAGGTATACGCCATTATTTAATGTGCGGACATCAACCTCCGAAAGAATCTATATCAATTTGGGTAGCCGGGTAGTTCTTTTAGAACTAGCCTCGGACACTATTAGTTCAAAGCTGGTGCAAAACTGCATGGCACTGTTGAATTCCTTTGGGGAAAAGAACAGGATAGTTCTGAGATGGGTTCCCGGTCATGCAGGGATCGAAGGCAATGAAAAAGCCGACGAACTTGCTAAGGCTAAAGCAAAGGGAACGTTATACGGTCCTAAACCTTGCTGTGGTGTATCAAAAAGCCTGGCAAACCTAATGCTTAAGAAAATACGCCAGGCAGAATCATTATAAAGCGCTAATCAAATTTACGATCGTAAGACTGCCCATGAGGATTTAGCGCTAAATAGGAACAATTTACGCTGCTGGTGAGGGCGCTCATGGAGTATTGTGGCCTGAACAGACATATGTTCAACCTCAAGCTCCGGGAAACTAGAGTGTGGAGGTTCTGCCAAGATGCAGAGGAAAATCTCATGCACCTCGTGTGCGAATGTGGCCTGCTGATGCGTAAAAGAAATATCCACCTGGGTGGCTACTACTTCCAAGCCGAAGGTAAAACAATCGGACAGATAAACCAATCCAGAGCCAAAAGCTTACTGCGGTTCTTGAATGACGCAACGCTTAGCGTGAAACTATAGTAGGTAGCGTTAACAATAGACCAGAAATGGTCGCGGTGATACGAGGCTCAATAAATCTTGAAAAAGCCCCACACAACAAAAATAAAAATAAAATAACAGTTGGATGCCTACATTGACTCCAAACTTAATTCACGCCACTGCTATACACTATTCCCCACACAAGATAAAAGTGACTAATTATTATAAGCCAAGAGAAAGCACCACTGGCCGCAGCTCGGTTCACACACAATAACAAAAGTATTTTTTAAACATTCCTTCTAGAGAGAATCAACAGTTCGCTTACCTACGACGGCGTTTGGTTTAAGATATTTGTTATCGTTGTGTATAAGACGCCAGAACTTGACAGTGGCGAGGATATCTGCTCTGAGAGTGGCACCTCTTGTGGAAGGACACTGCACTCCTTTGCAGAAATAGTCCAGCGCTGTGCAATACACTCTATCGCGTAGGACATCGCGTGCCAGCGATCGACGTGTGCTCGACTCGCCTTGCAGTAGGGACAAGCCGCAAGACAGTAACCTGTTGGAATTATTTTTATTTTGTGAATGTTTGGCATCACTTATTATAAAATGCAATGTCTGTCTGTCTTTTTTCTAAATGAAAGAAAATGGATTTTTCCTGAAATTTTGGCAAAGTTACATTTGATGTCTTCATGGGAATAATAAGAGTGGGACTGCCGCGTACGCTGCGTGTTGGCACTCTGCGTTTACTGAGTGTTGGGGCGGGTAGTTCAATTTCTACCGCTGCACACCAGCTGGCGCAGATTTTAGAGATGAATATTTTGAACGAATTTTGAAAACCGTCTGTGAGCACATAATTCACCGTGTCCTGCTTAATGTTTCTTTTATCAGGGGTCGGCGATGAGAACTTAATTAAATGGTTCCATGTGGTGGAAAGTTTTAAACCTTAATCTCGATTGAAGTTTGGCATTCTTCTGAATTCGATTGCATCCTTGATCATTCGTGGGAAATAGGATTGTTCTTTTGAAAGCACAATTAGATTATGAAACTGCAACCAATGGTTCATTTCACTGTCCAATATGTGCCCACAAATTGCTGATTTTTCTCGCTGAACATTTTCTCCCGCCTTAATGTGTTCCATTACTCGAGTCATAATGAGGCGTTTCGTCTGTCAGATATAAGACAGCCCACAGTTGTATTCGATTTTGTAAACACAAGGGGTTTGCAGTGCCAGTACATCTTTCACATGCCTCAGGATATATATGTGCTTCATCGCTAATAAAAAAATATTATCTACATGCTTTATATCTTGTGCAAAATGGTGTGCGTCACACATGTCATGTGCTCGATTCATGTGGCATGTTTGTATCGAACGTAATTGGCAGGGATGATGGTATGAATCAGCATGTAAATATCGGTCCTTGTGTGTAGGTTTTCTATATACAGTATGTCCTAGGATGTTGTCACTTTGCCTCGAAACTTTGACGTCCAGAAATTCCAGGCCCATCTTTTCCGGTTTCATATGTGTTTTCTTTTAATTAAAATGTCAAAAAACCGCAAAAGTTTTAGTATTTTCCTTCTATCTACTGGCCTATTATTAACTCCAGAACTGCTGCGCTGATCTGGATCGGATTTCTACTTATACATTGTAGATTAGTTACTCCTATGTATAGAGATTATAGGCTATGTTAAGTAAAATCGGTGGTAATTTTTTTGATATATTTTTGATGATGATATATAATATATAAGAAAGTCCAATAGGGCTTCGCCCAACTCAAGGCACTTTACCGCATTAGCAATTGGGTTAGTGACTATGTCTGAATTCTGTTAGGGAACCCACTGGTCTTGGCTATCCCCCACTATAGATACTTTATCTACGGGTAATGCATTAAAAAAATAGAGTGAGTAAATACAAACGGAACCACCATGGAATTCACCGACTGGAGTTGGACCTATCATAATACTGTTATTACACTTCTGGGGTGTGCACGGTGAAGTCCGGACTAACGGCTGGCTGAGATAGGTTTAGGACACTGTCTTGGTACAGGTGATTTTTTTTCTGAAAGTCTACAAGGGCTTATAGATCATTTGATTCACTACAGCTTCTTACTGCATGATTCGTTATTGCTGAATTTTTAGAATGTGATAGAATCGAAGTTTTGGTTATTCTAGGGTTGGCATAAAGTTGAAGGCAGTGTTTGAGCTACAGTGGTGGTTGGACCTGAAGAGATTCGAGGGGTCATCGGGTTTGGGTGAGGATAACCAAGATTTTAAATTACATGTCACCATAGCATCTAGACGGGACAGAGCTTGTATTTGTCACATGCAATGTGAGAACCTGACACCTTGGGGCGTTATAACAAATCTTATCATCTTGTCGACGTGAAATGAACGCGAGGATACGTGGACGAAAACAATCCACGTACCATGCTCCGCCACGGCCCGTGAGAGACCAACTCCTTACCGCGAGGCACTGGGAATTTTAAAGCCCAGTGGGGCCTTCTCGCCCTCACTCCCAGATTTGGTCAGATTTCTCCAACCATCCAGACAGTCACAGGTTCGAGATCGCTTGCGCAACTACTAGCTAATGTGAGTGGTAATTCGTCACTCCGATATATCGCGGATACGAGGCGCCATTTACTCGGCTGCCCCCAGAGATTGGGTGGCTAACAGATCGTTTCTAAGAATAGACGAGATTAGGCTAACATCTACCTCCACTATCACAAGGAGCTACTCTTCTAGATCCGTCCGGGTCTCTGCCAATTGAACAATATGGCCAATAAACCGACCAGTGCAGCAACCGCCCAGTTCCACCAGAGGTATTCCCTTAGATCAGATTGATTTTTGAATGGCAGAAAAATTTCATATATGAGATGATGTCTTATCTCTTATCACTATCACATTATATGATCGAATCTCAAATGAACATTGATAGAGAATAACATAACCTTGTATACACCTTGCATATATTCTCTATCGATTTCAAAATCATATTCCCTGGTTTTTGAGGTAAATAATAACATTGAAAGATGATGTTCTTTAAGCTGGTGTTTCATCATGACAATAAGTGACAAGATATTTAACTAATGTCAGGATACTAATGTCGCAAGTACAATGTACTATGCAACACTGACATTGAATAGCAGCGACTGCAATTCATCGTATGACACTAACATTTCAGTGTCATGTCATGGCATTTCTACGCTTTATTTTGATAGTTTAAATCTAATGTCATGTAATTCATATTGTGGTATATCGTCAAAGTGTAAAACCTTACTGAATGCCTTATTATGCTATATTATCGTAACCGTAAAGCAGTAAAGCTTTACAGAGGATTCAGCAAAATGATAAGTGTTACTAATATATAAAAAAATGATAACTTACTTGAAACGAACTCCCATTGCTTCAACGTCACGATTTAAATGACCTTCCCTTGCTCCCACAGTCATCGGCAAAGACCTGTTGGAAAAGATTCATAAATATACTATAATAAATTTACTTCTTATATTTCAAACTCATAGCATGGGCACTTTTGATATTTTAAGATATTAAGCCTTACTGAACAATTGTACCAGTCCTAGAGGTTCCTTCTAATTTTTTGACTAAAATTTCCAAAAGTTCTTCGACTATTCTTTATCATAGAATCATCTGGGAATGAAATATTTATAAACATTAATTTCTCCAGTGAACATTTTCGGTTGCGATTTTAAATAATAAGTAATTTAAATATATGAAAAAATTGTTCATATTTAAATGTATATGGAGTGTTCGGGATAGTCATGGATTTTTTTCAATTTGATTCACCTTAGATGATTTTATTGGAGATTATTCTACGAAAAACTGAGCTGTAAACTATCTATGTCTTTTTTTGATTAGGCAGTAGTTACCGAGAAAAAAACATTATTAGTTCAGATTTAAAATATTCAACATTTTTTTTCCCAGTTCCAAAGGCTAATTCAAAAAAGCTGTAAATGATTTTCAATTCAATTTTTCACATAGATTAATCACGTCAAAAAAAACCTAAATAAAAAGAAAGAAAAAAACAAACAAAAATATTACCTTGTTTTGTTCAGTTTGATCTGTATAAAAAATAAACCAATCAAAATATTATATTACGGCCTTGTCCTATAACCATGGATAATTTAGTTTACTTGTGGCTTCTATTATTCTTTAACCATGTTAATAAAGCAGCCAAGAGGCTATTTTGCCAGATTAGAATAAAATTAATTAATTCTTTAAAATACAGCTGGATCACAAAAAATATAAAAACAACAAAAAGATATTATGTTATATCTATGTATTTCATCAAAATATTTTTGACTTCATGAAAAAAATATTAAAACGGTGCTGACCGACATAACAAATGTCAAAATCTGGTGCTGCCGAAAGTAACTTATTTAAGTGCTGAACCGCGCGCCAATAAATGGCACCTACTAATACTGGTGCATGAGAACGACTCCACAAAATGACAGTGTGTACTAGCCACGATTATAATTATTGGGCACAAAGAGACCCACCTTAGCTAGCAATTAGGGTTGTCGGATTTGCAACAGAATAATTAAAAAATATATGACATGGTCACAAATTTTCTTTCATGCTGGAACCACACCAACGGCAAACGCCATTGATTCTCGCGTTAATGGACATTAAACATAGGTCGACCTAATGCAATAATTTTTCAATGGCATTAGGCATTAGGCGTTAGGCGCTCGAATGGCGGTATTTTTTGGCAGACCAAAGAGATTTATCACGAGATATCACGAGATAATATATGCTTAATTTATTGTGCATCGTGAGCGCCGACGGTATCACACAACTGATTTGTGGAACATTCATCGCCATTTTTTATAGCGATAATGGGCATTGACTTTGACCGTTAAAGTGTGGCCACTAAGTTTATCGCATTAATTTGAGTAAAGCTGGTTTTTATTGCGATAATTTGCATTGACATTGACTGTTAGTGTGGCCCCAACATGAGTAAGAGTGTATTATACCTAACTATGCCCAGAAAAATGAATTACTGGAGAAGTCTACTTTATAATTCATTCACAATGCACATAGCACAGGTACCAAATATATATAAATATATATATAATCACCATACCTGTGTAGAAGTGTAGAGAGCATTTCCACTTTCTCCTGGCTGTTATACCTGGCTGTGTCGGCGAGCTCACAGAGGAATGTCACCCAAACTGCATGCGGAGCTACAAATGGCGGACGCGGCTCCAGTTTGCATTCTAACAACAAAAATAACGAGTTAAAGTTAAGATCAAACCAATCATAGATCGTTAGTATGGGCAGTGATCTGGTAATTGTCAATCACAGTTTTAAAGGTGATATTAGTCATCAAAAAAAAGAAAAATAGTTTATTGTCAATTGAGTGAGGGTTGTACAGATCTTTATGTACATGAGTTCAACACAGTTGACAGAAAATGCCTACAATATCAATTATTATTACAATTATACATGAGAAAAAAATGGTAGCATATGAATAATGAAAGAAAAAAACAGTGGTAATTTTATTGTCACATAAAAAGTGACGATAGAAGGAAAGACTTTTTATATAACATATACTAAAAAGGTATATTTATGTCATGTCTAAATACAAATATCTAATAAAAGGAACGAAATTTTTCACATTAGAATATATACCCTTTTTGGATAGCCCTTTAACATTAATTTTGTTAATTACTTCGGCCACCTAAGTGGCCAAGTCTTGAAATCGTGCGGGAAAAAATGTTAGTATGCACGATAACT
>JAOPUG010000099.1:7433848-7444704 GCA_027564375.1 Micropterix facetella
GCAATTGCTTTATTTGTGAGAAAGGAACTCTGCTGAGAAGTCGTCGAGCGAAAAAACTTTACAATCCTATGGAGAGGTGTGATTACACCATAATCAAAATTTTCAAATATACAGTCCGCTGAAAAGGTAATCACGCCTATCGCAGAAGGCGATTTAAGGCCCTGTACGCACTGTCCTCCCAAGGTTTCACGCGAGGGCAGTGTTTTCTGTACAATTCACTTAAACAGAAAGGGCCAGAATTGATAAATAGATTAGGTATAGTGTTCCACAAGTAATGCAAGACCTTATATCAGTTTGTTAACTCGCCAAAAGCTTTTACAGCTTGGATGGGATGTACTGCCACACCCACCGTATTCTCCAGATCTGGCACCTTCGATTATTATTTGTTCTGGTAAAACTCTACAAAGTCTTGAGACGGTAAAACCTTTATATCAAATGAGGAGGTCAAAAATCACTTGGATCAGTTTTCTGCCAGAAAGATGCCAAAAGGTATTGGACCGGAATGGATAATATATAATTCAACAAAATATTTATCCACTATAGGAAAATCGTCTTTCATTTTCATAAAAATAAACGAAATTACTTTCCGAACAACTCTTAATAACGCAACGTCTGTGTCTATCGAATGGCATTAAAATAGTATATCACCTGTATATAACAGGATAAGATCAAATGAATTTACCGCGTTAAGTTTGTAGCATCCGACGTTTTGGCGATGTTGCAACTGCTGTTCTTCAGTCTACCCTGTCTATCCTGTCTACCCTGCAGGAATACAACTGCAGTTGTTGAGTCTACCCTGGACAGTGGCGGTTCCAACATCGCCGAAACGTCGGGTGCTACAAACTACACACGGTAAATTCATTTTATCTTATTTATAATGTGAAACATCCGCGATAATCTTCGATTTCAGATATACAGGATGAACACCACACTTGCCTCTGAGAACATTCTTTGAAGCTCGCAAGATCAAGTTAAAAACAAACCCGATAAACCGTGATAATACGAGAAATGTGTAGTGCTTCATATCGGGAAAAGCAACCCTAACACACAATATTTCCTGGCAAACGCCCAATTAGAAGCAAATAAGCAAAACAGAAGGTCTTTGAATAACAATAGTAATGATCTCAAATGGGAAAAATACATAGTTGCAATCGGTAAAAGAGCCAACTCTGTTCTCTATCTGATAAGGAAGGCTTTCCAACATTTGTCGATAGAGGTGTTCATAAAGATCAGCAATATGTATGTGAGATCTATTCCTGAATACGGCTCCCAGCTCTGGAACCCCTACTTATGCAAAGATGTAATTACTTGGACTGACTACACTCTCAACCTAAGAAGACAAAAAGGAGACCTAATTTAGACATATAAAACCTGGGCTAGAGAATATTAACAAATTCAACATCAACACAAATCTTTGTGGTCATAGCAAAAAAGCTCGACTTTAATCTAATTCTCGAGAATTTAAATCTAATTCTCTTAAGAATAATCGCAAAATAGAGTGGTTGAGACAAAATAGGTGAATAACTATCATTTGAAGCGATAAGTGCAAGCTCTGTCAATCATTTCAAAAACAGACTCGAATTGTACCTAAAAACGTTAATATTGTTGATGACCAGCTTTACAAGATCTGATCTGGACTATCGGCAAAACTGCCTGTCCAGAATAAATAATAATAATAATATATACAGTGAGCATAACCGCAGATTTGGGCTCATCGGCTTGAGCTGCGTACTCAATAACTAATAATAATAACAAAAGTAATGTGGTTGCCATACATTTTTACCTTAATGGTTATAGAAGAGCAAACATACCTGTCATTTGTTCCTGCGGTAAAAAGCCTATTACTGACAGAGGCAACCAATGCAGGGACGACGTAAGGATCGACGGTGATAGCGGCTTCAAGAGCTATACACAGGTTTTCAATGGCCGCATCCCGGAGACGTTCAAATGGAGATGATTTTGGTTGAGCCGATGCGGTCATGTCGATAATACGAAGGTCGCTGCTTTCCACTGAAATGCAGTTCAAACTTCCGGTAATAAAAATCAAATCAAGCCAGTTAATAAACAAACATTATCAGGATATTGATATCGTCCAACCTTAAGTGGAAAAATGATCACCATGGTGCAAACTCCTTAATCTATTTGATGAAGAAAGCATGCTACAAAATTATTGCAGACTTGATGCTAAAAATTTACAATTCATAAATCCGACCATTGTTAGAGTCGGGTTATCAGATTTGAAGTCCATACTTAGCAAAAGACATTGATTTATTAGAGAGAATACAAAGTTGCTGTGAACAAAGAAGCAGTCCAGCTACGAAGGAAGGTTGCAGACACTGGGACTTACCACACTGGTAGAGAGCAGAAAACGAGGAGACCTTATTGAAACCTATAAGATGCTCTTAGGATACTACCAATGTACTCACATTCTGCCCATTTATGTAGTCAACACCGACCGCCACGTCCAAGGCAAGCTCTCAATAGCAAGTTTTTCCTTTGAACTCTCAGAAGCACTGTCTATCCAAAAGAGTGGTTGAGGACTGGAATTACTCCCGAGAGTGTTGTGAGTGCCGAAAATATGAACGATTTTTAAAACTAGACAAACTTAAGAAAAGTGAAAGGACACATCGAAATTAAACCAGTGCAAAATATAAAATAATTTGTAGCCACACTGCATATGCAGTATATCAACACACAATCAGCGAGGTGCGAGCGAGATATCATTATACCGGCGACAGAGAAAGTAACAGGGGTTCCCGGGAAAAAATCCACTAAGCGGTGATTCTGTGAGATGGGGACACGCAAATAGCTTAAAATGACACCTGAGAAGAGTTAAGATGCTGGAAAGAAATGGCAGGCAAACATCGACACCAGCGGACGGCAAGCAGATGAGAGGCGCGGACGCTTCTCACAGAGACGAACAAGGTACTGATGAGATATGAACGCCGGCAATATTTAAAATGGCGGCCAAAGCGTGCCAGAAAGAGACAAAACATAGAGCAAGACAGCTGCAGGCGGACCGAGAAAATCAAATATAAAAGGACACAACATTGGATATGTATCACCTTTCCACGACCCGATTCAACGCATACAGGCCGTCATATAAACTTTACGATTTATATTTAAATAAAGAACAAAGTAATGTTCTAAATTTTAAGGTGGACTTTATAATTCGGACACATTTGCAACCCTTTTCCTTGAAGAAAAGAAAACAAACCCGCAAAAAATTAATATCATTAAGCTACAGCAATATCATCTTTATTCTCATTGACTGTTTCAAAACTGACTCAACCGTACCTTCATCCCTCTTGGAGCTATCTTTATAAATGTGTAGGCGGATTGAGGATACTTTATATAGGTAGTCCATAAAGAGTAATGGTTCTTTGTTTTTTCCTTTACTTTGTGGTACGAAGGCAACGGATCAGGGAGTCGCTCATGATAGCTCAATGCGCTTTTAGCAAGGGACATCCTATTATCAGAATGTGGAAATCATCTGAAACTCCAATATGAAACATTACAGCGATGTGAGCAGTACCAAGTCGTAATTATTTTAATAACAAACTTGGCAGGCACAAAATCCAAGGGTGTGTCAAACATCGGCCCACATGATTATTTTCTTGTACTCGTATTTATACACAAATATTTTAAGATGTTCAAATGTAACATTTTAAAATTCTGAATTTTGACGTCATCTAGCGGCCGATTCGAATGCTAATTCATGACTAACGGACCGAGGCCAGGTGGTTTCGGCATCGGCCGATAGAAAGTACTAATGGTCGTCATTAAATTAAATAAATAATATTAATAAAATAATTAGGTCATACAGACCCCAAAATAAAATGAGCTCTGCACATTGGCCATAACTATAGATTAGCGAAAGCAATTTTTAAAATGGATGAAGTTTACTCGAGTTATCGTGCATAGTAACATCCACACATCCAGACATACAGACACAAACCAAATTTCCTGGTTTAGATGGACTCTTAAGATATGTGTAACATCTTTTTTGGACGTTTTAATTTAATGTCCTAGAGTCCATCTAAACCACAAAAAAAATTGTGTCTGTCTGGATGTGGAACATTGATTTTGGACCATTTAATGTCGTTACGTTGTTCGTACGATTGTAAGACTTCCGCCCCCCGCAGGGTGGGCCGAAGTAAGAGGACTTATGTCACAAAAACTGCCGTGCAAACACGGACTCAGGCTCATCGGTTTAAACGGCCTGCTTGTTAAAAATACAATACTATTATTATTGCTTATAGGTAGGTGCTACGGCTAATTTTGCTTACACTTTGTTATAAGTCTGATGTCTCCGATAAAATATGGACTCCATATCTGGAATGCGTACTACAGTACTGGTAGCATCTTCTATGCTAATAGAAAGAGCTCATGTGTTAATATCTGGAAGACTTTTCGAATGTGATTTGTTCATTTTACAATAACAGTTATGTGGTCATTTCACTTGAGGTCAATGGCTACTATGACTACTAGGTACTTCTACTAGTGCACGAATTTCAATTCAGCTCCATCAAAAATATTAATATTTACACGAAATCATAAAAGAAGGTTGACGAAGTTGGTGCTATCACTGAGCAACAAACCGTGCGAAGTACGACTAAAAGAAGTCCGTCTAACAACATTAAAGGAATGTAGGCAGCGAGGGGATCTAATAGAAACATACAAAATGCTTCACGGTTATTATAGTGTGCCCAATCTTGAGAACATGTATACCATGAACACCAACAAACAACTGCGTGGGCACTCTCTGAAATGAAATAAAGCAACCGCAGCATCGAATTCCAGGAAACACATTTTAACTAATCATGTAGTGGATGCTCGGAATGCATTACCAGAGGAAGTGATAAGTGCTGGCTCTGTCAACTGCTTTAAGAATAAACTGGACATTTGTCTAGGTGCAAAAAGTCACTAGTTTAAAAACAAGTGCATGTGATATACACATATCACCATTACGCTGTTAGTGCATAATATAATAATAACTCACGTGTGATTTTGAAAGCGTCTTTGCCGGTTTTTTTGGTGACCAACTTATGCAGTTTGTATAGGATTGGCGAAGGTGTGACAAGAAAATCCCTCAAGCAGTATATCGAAGTGATGGCGATGTTTGGAAATTTCGTGGCCAGCTTGCCCAAGCCCTAAAAACAGAAGAAACAATGACATTTTTCAGATTTGAGATACCTAAACTACATTCCGACTATCGACAGAAATCAGTGTTGTATCTGAAGTACGCTGGGGTAATTCGTCGGAAATCACTGCCCGCACTTGTAAGCATTGTTGTATCCGGCGAATTACTCAGGGAGTCTGAAAACACAGTTTCTTACAGCGGGGTAGATGTTCACCTGTTGTCACCCATCTTTAGAAATAGGCATTCGGCCCCCCGACCCTGGTGATTAACGCATGTAAAGGGGTTCATGGGCAGTCCATAATGAAATTAAGCTGACAATTGGTGGAAGCCCGCGCAAATGACTTAGAGCTGTGACCATAATAGTGAACGAAGTCATCTTTTCGAAAATGGTGAAGAGGGAGCTAGGGAGACCCATTGGCTTGCCAGTACCCTCGCTGTTTGAGATAGGCCTCAACTGGCCAGAGGCGTAACTGTAAGGTAGATAGATGGTCTTCATCCCGGTCCTTTTTGACTCACCTCAGGGTGACAAGATCGTTATGACATCCTGAGACGGTGGAATCGCCCGCAGTAATGACAATCTTTAACTATCAATAGAACCTGGATTATAAGCTGAAGATTATTTGATAATAAATTAATTATTGATAAATGAATGATTACATCTTATAAGTTCTACTACGATTGATTGATAAATGAATGATTAAAGGAAGAAACTCTCCATTGCATTCTAAAACTGAGTTATTTATTATAAATCAATGACTCCAGCCATTTGGGATATGAGAATGAGTATACAAGGCGGTAAAAAATAGGTTAGCAAGGAAAATGATATAGGGAAACTGAGTAAAAAGGCGAAAAAATTAAGACATTTTAACAAATGTAAAGTCCTGCTGTTATTCCTAAGGAGGTAAATAGCCTCTCAGTGGCTTGAGCCAACAAAGGATCTGCCAGTACCCTCTAAAACCCCAATTCAGTTTGATCGGGATTGATCCGAAGGCAAAAAACAGTCCACTACGAAGCCTTTCTCAATAATCGAGAAAGCTTCAGATTACATTCTGGAGGTCGATTAGCTATCTTAAGAAGTATCAATTCCCTGAAAGACTCAGATTCACAACTCTCTATCCAGATAAAACTCTTTAATCCCTATCTCGAAAGATGGCCATTATTGTATAATTAACTGTTCCATGAGAATCAATAACCCAAAAGACCACCAGTACAAACTAAATAAATACCAGGATCTAGCAAATGCCATCACCCTAAACGGCTTCACTGTTCATCTTCATGCAATGGAAGTTAGCGCTCATTGCTTGTCAGCCAAATCTCTGTTTTACCTTTTTAAAGATCTAGTCTCTTTAGGAAAACAAGTAACTCCTTCCTAGAATAAATATTAAAAACTGCCACTTCCTCATCTCAAATTCTAGCTTGATAAGCTTACATGTGGCAAGACAGCTGTCCTAAACCTACCACAGTCCAGAATCCACTGCTCACCCCCCAGTAGTGTAATAAGAGTATTATAATGGGCTCGATTTTAGTTGGTGAATTTCATGGCAGCTCTGTTTGTGTTTATTATTAATGTTTTTCAGTTACTTCATTTTGTAGTACTTTGTACAAAAAGGACATTATATCAAGCGACTCCAAAGCTGAAAGGGCTTATCTATAAAAATGCAATTTTACAGGAGGGATACTTTTCATCCCTATAGTAATAACAAATTTGGAAAACATGCCTATGCTATGCCTGTTTATAAATACATAGATATCTAATTTCTTAAATTATATTGTTACGCTCTTTCAGTATGTTGTAGAATATACAAAATAGGGCAATTTACCCCCAAGAAGTCGATTTTGCAAATTTTTTAGATACGCCCTTTCAGCTTGTGGTTCTCGATCTGAAGTTTTCTGCGATCGTGTGTTTTGAACCAGTGTAGATTGTTGCAATTTCGGAAACTTGAGAAATTATACAAATTTAAAAGATAAAGTAATAATATTACCTCTAGGCAAACCATGAGTAGTGGCAAATGCGCCAGCACTGACTTATGGTCGTGATTCGAGTTAATTTTCTCCGTTAATCTACCACATAGTGAGTCGGCACCTAAAACCAAAAATCTCCTTATACTATATTTTAAAATGACCAAAATCTCAAAAGCACCCTGTTAAGCGGAATAAAAGAAGGAACAAAATCGGGGAAAAAAAGAAACAATCGCATGCAAAAATAAATACGGCACTCAAAAACGTATTTTAGGGTACAGATTCATAGAATATTGATGCTTAAATCCCTGATGCTTAAGTTTACATTTTCAGCCCTTAAAACGCATGAAATAATTTAATTCCACGATACAAATTGTACAGCTGGCAACGCTCTGAAAATGAAAATAAATTCTACATTCTCTTTCTAGCGCTTACATACCTTTTTGAGTTATGTAGGTGCATGAAAAAGAAAAATATCCACGACGAAAAATATACGAAAAAATGCTGCCGCGCTATCCCGTTGCAGGTTTGGTAATGTTGCTGGCTTGACGAGTTCAGCGATTAAAACGTATGAAGCATTTGCGAAGTACATTTAAAATATCCTGACTGGCAACTGTCCGTCACGGAATGGGCCAAGCTTACCTGTCACAGTCAGCAATACCGCGACGCAGTCAGGCAGACACACACAGTGAGTAGCCAGTCGGCTGCATCACGCTGCACTGACAGGGTTATTTGATCAGTGGCATCGACAAGCACCGGACAAGCTTGTACGAAAGCATTGTCACTTTTATTGAAGATTATTTTAATTGCATCGGGGCCAACGGCTTCCAACAATTCATATAGGAACATGGGTAAGGGCGCGAGTATTGTCTCGTAGACAATAACCTCTTGACCTTTTTCTTGAAAATACGCCCGTTCATAACGGGCTTCATATGCTGGATTTTAATTCAATTGTATTGGCCGATCCCAAATATATTTAAAGAAGTCTTCTTGAAGTGAATTGTAGGAAAAATCGATCGCTCGATACTAAAATAGCCGGTGACCGGACAACCTATCACCAATGTCTATTTCTATAATCGCACCAGTACCCAGAGACCTATTTGAATTATCGGGAGCCGAGAATTTATATACAGCAATTATCTCTTATTTAGGCCGTTATGAACGGGCTATATTCTAGTAGACAATAACCTCTTGATGTTTACCTTGGATCGCAATGGTTCCGTGCAACTTGGGCCCAATAGCCTGTTTGTGTGTTCTTAGGTCGGCTCAACTCATGGTCCAACCCTCATCCGGGAGACTTCTCGAAGGGCTTAACCCGCTAGTGCCACCGTGAACACTACCTTCGGCTGTATCCTGCAGTCGCTGGCAGTTGGGAGCGGGTGTACGTATCCAGGAAAACACTTCGGGCGGATCTGGGCGGTCGGCGATATGATTGGTAGAGGACTTGCACGTAAGACCTGGCCCATAACTCCCGTGAAACCAGGGGAAGTCGGCTTGATGGCCTTTGCTCAACAACCTTCCTGAAGAGTGGTCCTCTGTCAACCGGTAATGAGGCGGCACGGTCAGATCCCAATGTATCACGGTAATTAGGAAAAAACACTTGGGTGAAAAGTTCCGGCGAATTGATGTCTGATGCACTGGCCGGTTTGCCGGCCCTTGCTGGAATACCAATATTCCTATTAAGCTCTCTTAAAGGAGCGTTGTCTAACTTTTTCTCGTGGCAAAAACATCGTTGGATTTTTCCTGCAATTCGTATTTATTGCCAGTCTACATATTTGTACATCAGTATGCGTAGCCAAATAATTTACTTATTCTCACAATAGTGCAATGAGTTTTTATATCAGATGGAACGTCAAGTTGGTTGCAATTTTCTCCGAAATGCGAATTATTTGTTTTTGAAAAAAAACTTTCTGTTTTCTTTATTTTATAAGGAAAGGATTTACATAGTTGTTTCTGTCTTCTGTTTTTCGGTTTTGACATTCTGCCACAAATCTTTCTTTCTACATATTTCTTATATAATGTTGGCAGTGGCTGTTTTGTCGCGGTCTGGAGATAAATGGAAAAAGCGTCTATGTTTATATAATTGTTAAATTTAGAAACAGTTCTTTTCCTTCATAATATAAATTGAGATTGACCCATAGTCCTGCTGTCTTTAATATTTGTGAAGCAAAAACAAAACATGCGCTGTAATCTAGAACGGCATCGAATTAAAAAATGTAACATACATACATACCTATACGAATATTTCAATTTTAGTAGTAGTTTCATAAACCACATATTATTTAACATTGTTTAATTTTGTTACAGGTGGAGTGGGTCACATCGTCTATTATTCGGCCAAGACAGATGGTCGAAGAATAAACGATTTGTAATTTTTTTGTAACAAATTCAAAATTTGGCAGTGGGAAAACCCATTGTTTTGTCAAACTATGGCCCATATGATTATTTTTTTTTTTTTTTTTTTAAACATTACACACAGCATTATCTAGGCCCAAACTAAGCAGCAAAGCTTGTACTATGGGTACTAGATAACTGATATAATACTTATACATTTTTTATATAACACCCAGACCTGGGTGGGAATCGAACCCACGACCTCTAGCGTAGAAGGCAGGGCTACTACCCACTGAGCTACGAGGCCCGTATTGCTGATATATTTCTTCTACATTCACCTTAATCAATGAAGTCAGGTTTTGGAGTATGCTGTGGTAGTTGTATGGCTTTCCTTTTGGAGTTAAAGTTACTAAGGGTGATACATGGATATTATCCAGACCCGAATTTTTCGCCGGTCTGGGATCGAAAGAACTACAATGTTCACAAAGCCACTGAGGCATCTTCTTCTTGGTGAGACTCAAGTTCAAGTTTAACATGTTCGCATGGTAATAGTGAAAATGCTCTCTTCAATGCACACACAATAATTTATCTTTCCTAGAAACAATTTCTGAGCATTTTTTCAATTCATCTTGACGATATTCTAATTGTTGGCGATACGATACTATAATTCAGTAATGATATTGTGGTAATTAATAGTATCGTACGATTATATTTTGAATTATGAAGTTTTGGTGCTATGAAGTTTTTTTTTTATAATTGATGCGATCATATTCGATAATATTCAAATCCTCCCTAGTGGATTAGCCATCCCCGTTTTCGCTGTATAGTGCAGTGATGTAGTTGCGCAATCTGTTGTCAGCGGTTGGCGCTGTCTTGTGCGCAAGCGGGTAGGTGAGCAGTCGCTCGTTTTGCACTGTGATAGGCGTTTCTGCTATTTCTTGACATTTGATCATATGGAGTTGAAACATAAATCCAAATTAAGAAAATTTAAAACTGTTGGTATTCACAAATTGCTGCCTCAAAAATGTTGTAAACGCTTTTGCTCCAACGAAAATACTCCTGGTTTGGTCAGCAATTTATTCCCACACTTCTGGATATTATCTGTTGTTTGATTAAAAAAATACGGATCTCGAATTCCATATACGTAAGTTTGATTAGGCAGGGGAATAATGATTATATATCGTGTCCGTAGTCAACATTTTTATTTTGTCACAAAAATTGCAGAAAATGTGATTTTTGCATTATATTTTCTCTACGGTGTGATGTAGGTACGGTCGAGTAATATTTTCCAATTAGTACTCAAGTCACCATCAGCAAGAATTGTTGAATATATGACATTGTGTATTTCTATCGACTTATTAAACTCTTCAACTAGCACATCACTTTCGATCTTGAACTAGATCCCGAGAAGTTTTATAGC
>JAOPUG010000099.1:7481904-7498929 GCA_027564375.1 Micropterix facetella
AGTCACCTCGTCACTCGTTATACGAAATGTCGCTCGCTAAGGGAGCCATTTTTTTACAATTTGTTTTACTCGTTATGCGAATTACTCGTTATGAGAGGTTCCACTGTATGTAGGTATTTAAATATAGTTTATTGTTTTATTTAATTTTCTCTTTATTTGTTACATACACATATACATACGCATATATACCATTTCCTAGTCGCCGATTAATTTATGAACAGATTCGCTGAATTTAGGTTGGCCTAAGTAAAATATGTATATATCTTGAAATCGACAGTTGTACATGGTCATCAAACGGTACATAACAGAGTTTTGGGCATAGCTAGTGCTGACACGAGGGACTTCAAATGTACAAGGAGAATGAACCATTCGCGGCGGTACGAAGAATGACAATGTCTCTACTAAATGAGGGCTGTCAATGTGGTTGTGTATTATTTTATGAAGTAATATCATGTCGGCCACTGTGCGGCGGTCTTCTAGTGAACTCATATGAAAATAGTTCAGCCTGCTCTTGTACATTTCAAGTCCCAAGTGCTCGCGGTAGTCCAGGTATGTAATAAGACGTCTTTGAACGCCCTCCACCCTATTTATGTATACACCATATTGCGGATTCCAAATTTGAGATGCAAACTCTAAAGTGCTACGAATATAAGAGAAGTAAAACGTTTTTAATCAAATCGCAACGTCCATCATCGAAACGACCCCCCTCCAAATTTAAACTGAATTTTCTCCATGAAAAGCTACACCACATATTCTTAAAACCCTACCTTTTTAACCCTAAATATTCATAATGTTTACAATCTTACATATTACTATGTTTCGCTTATGAGCTTATACAAAGCTGCGAGACTATGTCAAAGCTTGCTACAACATCTCTAATTAAATAAAATACAATGTATACCTAGATGTAGACTTTTCACAGTATCTTTATTATTCTATAACAATGACAGTATGTACCTATCAATCTTTACAACTACTGAACCAAGTGTAGAGAATTTGCCCGATCAGGTTTTAGGCTAAGCGTTTTCATGATTGGTCTTCAGGGGGCCCATATGGGCAAATCTAGTTTACAATCGATTTAAAAGCGCTTCGAAGAAGTCGTCCAACTCTATTTGTCAACACAGCTAAACTGGCACTATCTGCTAAGCTTCTTATTCTATCGCACGAGCGAGTTGAGTTTGTAAGCATTTTTATCATGGTGTATTTACACACCATTATGCAGTAAACTTGATACAGACATGGAAGGATCTCCCGCTCTATTTATCAGTCGACGTCGAACAGCCACCTAAAACGCAGTGCCATAATTTACAGTCTTGTCAACGATAAAAATGTCAACCTCCCGGTTCATAAATTACATCCTTGAATATCCCAATATCAATAAAAGAAATGCTAAAAGCATGGGAAACTGTTGCGTCGTACATTTAGGAGCATCATCCTAATAAGGCGGTGGCTATGCGCGCTACAAATTTATTTACTGATAACACTGTTGTCACCTTTTCACCAAATTTTGAAGCATCGGCAAAAACAAATGTCTAGATAGCTTTCTACTAAAAAAGAATTAAATTCATGAACAATAAACTTTTTTGTATTCTCCACATCAAAATCTTATTCCGGCTTATTTCGTTCCGCGATAGAAGAAAAGATGAAGATTATTTACACTCAATAACAATTTATCAGTAATTTTCTTCAATAAACAACAAAATAAAAATAACATTTTTTTATGGCATGGAACGCATTATCTTATTTTACATTAATTTATATGGGAAAAATTGTTTCGCTTAACGAGTGTTTCACATTACGAGTAAGATACTGGAACGAATTATACTCGTTATGAGAGGTTCCACTGTATTTTTAGTTGTAAATTCGATAGTGCAAACAACAATAATAGAGGATAGGACATGAAATGAAAGAGAGGAATAGGATATAGGTATTTATATTATAGTTTATTGTTTTATTTCATTTTCGCTCTTTGTTACATACACACGCATATATACCTATTTCCTAGTCGCCAAGTAAACTAGCTATGAACACGCCGAATGTTGGCTTAAGTAAAATATGTCAATATCTTGAAATCGACTGTTATACGTGGTCATCAAACGGTGGATAATAGACTATTGGGCGTAGCTATTGCTGACACGAGGGACTTCAAATGTACGAGGAGAGCGAACCATTCTCGGCGGTAGACAAAGAATGACGCTCTCTACCAAATGAGGGATTTTAATGTTGTTGTATATTATTTTGTGCAATAATATCATGTCAACCACTGTGGGGCGGTCTTCCAGTAAACTCATTGAAAATAGTTCATCCTGCTCTGTGTCCTTCATAAGTTCCAAGTCCCAAGTGTCCAGGTATCAAAAAAACGTCTTTGAACCCCCTCCACCCTAATTTTATATAAGCCATATTGCGGATTCCAAATTTAAGATGCGAACTCTAAATGTATATATTGTATATACTGTACATATTAAATATACTGTAACAGTATATTTAATATTTTTGCATAATTGTTGTACACAATTAAATTATAATTAAATACTCCACTGCTGAGTAGAGGTCTCTTCAAAAATGGTTACTTCTCTCACCCACAGTCGACCAGCAATGACTTCATTTCAAAATCATTTTTATAGATTCTCTCAGATGACAAAAAACGCAAGGAGTACGACTTGTATGGCGCGACGGCCGAACAGATGGGTGCTGCCGGCGGTGGATCTGGGGGAGGCGGCGGTGGCTTCCGGTCCACAGTGGACCCCGAGGAGTTGTTCCGCAAGATCTTCGGCAGCGGAGCCGGTCGCATGGGCAATATATTTGACGACTTCTCTGAAAGCCAATTTGGATTTGGCGGAGCCGAAGAGGTATGTTTTTTGATCGTTGCTGTATTAACCACTAGATTTTAAGTTGATAGCTTTAACCCTGCATGACTTGCACCCCTAAAAGTCAAACGAGTGTTATAAATAAGATAAAACGAATTTACTGCGGGAAGCTTGTAACACCCGGCGTTTCGGCCATGTTACAACTGTCGTTGTTCAGGATAGACTGAAGTGCGGTCAATCGTCATCTGTTGTTCTGCGGGTAGGCGGCTAACTGCTGCCGTTGCTACGCGGATTGTAACGGTAGCGGGTTCGGCGAATGCGACTTTTGAAAATCTACCATGCGCAAAACACTCTGTATCTGTATCTTGTGTTATGTCTTCGTACTCAGCGATGGACATTGACAACATTTTAAGAAAAGGGTCAGTCCGGAGTTCACCGCTCACCCCCCAGAAGTGTAAAAATAGTATTATGATGGGCCCGACCTTGGTTGGTGAATTCCATGGCAGCTCCATTCGTACTTACTATATATACTTAATTATTTTACTTCAGCCCACCCTGCTGGAGGCCAAAGTCTTACAATCGTGCAAACAATGTAACAACATTAAATCGTACAATAAGACTTTTCTCGACGTTCCACATGCAGATAGACAGGCACAACTTTTTGTGTAGTTTAGATGGACTCTATGACATGAAATTAAAGCATCCAAATAGACTTTTCACGACGTTTAACGTATCCTAGACTCCATCTAAATTAAAAATAAAAGAGTGTCCATGTGTCTAGATGTATGGATGTTACTATGCATGATAATTCGAGTAAACTATGTCCATTTCAAAAATTTCTTTCGCTAATCGATGGCTATGGCCAATGCGCAGAGCGAAGTCGATTTTGTTTGGGGTCTGTACGACCTAATTATTTTATTAATATTTTATTTAAACAATTAAATGATGACAGTCAGTACCCTCTATCGGGCCATGAAGGAACCACCTGGCCTCGGTGCGTTGGTATGTTACGAATTAGTATTCCACTTGATCGCTAGATGGCGTTAAAAAGTCAAAGAACGGTGGAAATAGCAAAAAGAAAAGTTATTGGCCATGATTAGATGCGTAAAATAAGGTTCATGTCACCTGGGGTCAACCTGTTTAGGCAAAAATTATGAGAAGCCATATATATAAAAAAAAATCATATGGGCTGAAGTTTGACAAAGCCTTGGGTTTTCCTCCTGCCCAGTATTTACTGTTGAATAGCGATAACGATGGTGTCTTCAGCAGGCGCGGATACATGTCTTTGATTCATATTTTTGTTGCAATGAAACCCCAATAAAACCACTAACATATAATTAACACCTATAATTTACTAAAATTTTTGTCGGCAGCACCAGAAGGAAAAGGGTCTTTTCATCGCTCCCCTAACCCCTCGATCAATTTTATCCCTGCTCACAAATTTACAAGAATCACGCTTGACTCCCACTCTTGTTAAATGCATAATCTTCAATACAATTGTAGATATTGTTCATTTAAATGCGGGCTTTGAAATACAAATAATAAAGAAGAAAAACTGACCATTTGGCTCTTTTGTCTTTTTTCTTTGCTGACTCCTCATCTAAGGGAATATTTGATTTCCATGGAATTGATGAAGTGGTATGCATGCATATATTGGTTTTAATGTACAGGGTTATTCAAAAAGATGGACCCAATTTAATTACTTTGTATTTCACGAAATATAATTGGATATGAACAGTCTATATACTGAAGGAAAGAGAAAGTTCCGTAAACGGCCGCTAGGGTGCGAGCTAGTAGAGAACTAGGAATACCCCAACCAAATGTATGGCGAGTTTTGAGACGGCGTTAGCTATACGAGCCCTACCGCTTACAACTTGTACAGGCTCTACTTAACAATGACAAAGAATAGCGTATTTAATTTCGTGGTGATATGCTAGAAATGATGAAGGATGATGCGTTTCTACAGTGCTTAATTTTTAGCAATGAAGCTACATTCCATCGTAATGGAAAAGTTAATAGACACAATGTTTGCATATGGGGTCTGCAAAATCCCCGTGCCATGTGGGGCCATGTGAAGCCATGTGACTTTCTTGTGGTGCTATCTCAAGGATGCTGTTTACGCAGACCTGCGGAACCGCATCACGGCTGCGGTGAACTCATTAATACTAGACATGCTTCTTCATGTGTGGGATGAGTTTAGCTACCGCTTAGGTATTTGCCGTGCAGCAAGAGGGGGACACACTGGACATTTATAACCTGTATTAAAAAACTTTGTAACTCCCTCTTTTCATTGGTATGTAGATTGTTCATGTCCAATTTATACCTCATTAAATACAAATTAATTAAATTGGTTTCATCTTTTTGACCCAATTTAAATTGGATCCATCTTTATAACCCTGTATATAGAACAATTGATGTATCTACCTATGTAATAAAACATGTAATATAAAAAAATACCAAACTGAACTGAATACCCAAGACTGCTTAGAGACTGAATCGACCTCCAGAATACAGCCTGAAGCTCTCTCGATTATTGAGAACTGATTTGGGGTAGTTTTTTTCCTCTCTTTTAGGCTATCCTTCAAATACTGTATTGGAAGCTTGGAGGGTACTATCAATCCTTTGTAGGCATGATCCACTGAGACGTTTATATAATTAACTGTGTCATAGTATTAGGTGTACCAACCTTGAACTAAGGATGACTTACAGTCAGCTATATACTGATATACGTAGTTATGTCAAGGAATAAAGAGCAAAGAGGAAACATGCAGAGAATCTTCCTTGATGCTTCAATTTTATTGAGTGTGACCAAACATGTAGCAAAGGCCCACCCCTGGTGAAACATCGTAACATATCCATTGCCACTTTTTACCCTGTAATATGCGAACCATTGTTTCCGATCTACAGATGAGATCGAGTTTCCTCTGCCCTTTGCTTCAATTGCCGTGGCTTCAATTCGGATACACGCATAATAATAACATGAATTTTGGTTTACAAAAGTTTGTCTTATCTCTGAAATCTTATAAATAGGGAATCTCAACAAGTGACAGGAAAAAGTTGTTGGAATTTAATTTTGAAAAGTGATATTTTATTTCATTTCCAGGTACCCGTTGATGGGACGGATCATTCCGAAGGACCAAATGGTAAATTTATATTTTATATGTGTAAAATTATTTCGGCAAAATAAACCAAAATTTTTTATTTTATTTCAGCGGCGCTAAATCCACTTAATAGTTAGTATTCATTCATGTGTTAAATAGTAATTTAATCCTAGAAATTTTATTTATAAAGATTTTTTTTACATTTATAGTTGTCAATAATCTACTCGGTCAAGTCGGTCGATTGCTTGGCGGCAGTAAGTATATTTATTTGACATTAGAGAATAAGTTACAGAAAGGTCTATAACAATGGACTAGTGCATGTGTAATAATTAATATTTGATGAAATATTAATTACCACCACTTAGCAATTACGATTACAATTATTACAGATGATAATCGACGATTATGATTATTTGGATTAAGACACTACATACAGTCTATGACGGTGTCCAAAACACATTTTCTACATTACTTATAGTCAAAATCAAAATACTGAGGAGTTTTATTTAGAAAAAATAATATTTCCAACTGACTTCTCATGTAGTTGAGGTATGGGCATCCTTTACTGGGTTAGGATCAATACTAGCAACTTTCCGCTGACCACAGGTCGCATAGCAAACGGTGAGGATACCCTCTATGTATAATCAAACTAAAGTTGTACCGCTAGGATCCCAAAAATCTTTAAAATCTTCCTCAGAAAAAAGACATTTTGTAACATAGGTTTTGAATTATCCCGCAATTCCGCATGATACCGCTTCATTTAGTGACCTGGAATCACGCACCAGCTATGCGAGATCTGCGCGGATACACAATCTAAAAGTGCAGCAAAATCTGTATTTTTGTATTAGCTCATTCTGACTAATACCATATCAAGTCATTGTTTTCTAATGTTTATGAGCCATATCAAGGTGCAATATTTAGCGTGTTTCGGTGCCTCATCTTTCACATGTTTCAGTGCACAATCGTGGCACAATCATTGCGCCAAAAGTCTAAATTAGCGTTTCTCAAAGTGGTCTATATGGACCCCCAGGAGTCAATTTCGACTTGCAGGGGGTCTATATCAGCAAAAAAAATGGTGGTGCACAAGACGTAAAAGGGGGTCTGTGTGAGTGGACCATATTTAGGCATGTTATCGTCAACTTTTAGTCATTCCGTAAATGTTTTATTATACCTAAAACAGATTGTGTGTATAGCATAGTATTTTAAACTTATATAAATCACAATAAACAAACGCGAGCATCACTATCGTTGTGGAAGGAAATTATCACTCTTCTCTAATTGCATCACTAGGTGATTGAGGAGGCCAACCCACATGACTTTGAGCAGGTAAGGTGCGAGTGAGGTGCCTCTTTCTCGGGTGTCTGCAAGCAAGTGTGATAGACGACTCACGATATAGTTCTACTTGCAAGCGATATAGTTCTACTTGTGCAGTTATGTTTGACTTCTTAAATGCTTCGTACTTGAAGGCCGTGGTCGCTTAGAAATGAACATGTACCGTGCAAAATTTAGTGCCTTTCAATAAAGTTATGAATAAAAATTGTAAACCATCACTTGTATACTAGCAAAATGAGCAGCACTGTGTCAGTGCCAAAAACATATTTAAAGTTAACAAGTTTTAAAATTCAATAATAGGCAGACAGGGGTCTACGGAAACAAAAAAAATCAGCAAGTGGTCTACGGGGCATAAAAGTTTGGGTGCCTCTGGTCTAAATATCATTTCCTTTTCTTTGGTTCTAAATGCCAGAAGGCGCGAAAATGGTTTATTCTTTGGTAGCAATTTTAATATTTATGCTAAAATGATAAACGTTAAGAAATTGCAATAATAATAGAGTTTTATGATTAATCGGTAAATGTGAATAATTTCCGATTACGATTAGTCGTAATAGTTACATCACTAACAGTATTCGTTACTCACTGCCAGATGCCATTTCAACCATGAAGCAGTGGACATTTGAACATCGAATCGTTATTTTTGAGACATTTATTCAAAGGGGTAGGTGGATTGTAATCTCACAACGTGGGAGACCCCGCAATCCTACATGATCCCATTTCATCTAGAGACTAGGGGCCCCGCACCAGCTTTTAAAAGTGAAGCGAGTGTTTAGGCAAATATTCGCATTGTTGAGCCCACTCTTATAACTGAGGATACAAAATTAGATATTCAAGAGACAATTTTAAACGCTGAATTGTCTAAGGCACTCCGTATAAGGAAGAAAGAACGTCATCGACCTGAAGTTACAGAAATATTAAGTTAATTGTAGAACTCAAAAAATATGATCTAGATCTGCGATCTATTAGTAGTTAGGTTAGCTGTCATTAGCATACAAATGTTAATGTAGGGTAGTCATAAATAAGTCAGTCATGAATGTAATATAGTGGCGACGAGGTTAAAAACAAGAAAATAAAGCGTAAAGAAGAGTGTGGTGCGAAAAAAATACAACATGAGAAGAAAAACCTCGAAAATGACTGTCAAATTCAATAAGTCCTTAAGTCCACCATTGTACACAATAATTTATTGTACGAAACACAGAATTTCATTCATTCATATATTCATCATCTAATCTTATTAAATTTAACAAGTTTTAAAATTCAATATTAGGCTCTAATTAAAAACTACATTCTTAGAAACTATTATGAATAATAATTTGGCAACATTTTTTTCTTTCTAGTTCTTGGAGGTCCGAGTCAACCCTAAGAAGGCGCCTAAGAAACAATGTCAACGAAATGCTGCAGCAACTTTTTTGATAAATAAGACAAAAACATATGTTTACTAAAATCTTAATGAAAATGTTTACTAAATTCAAGATAAATAAATGAAAACGAATTGACATAATTAATAAATATGTATTTTATTTATTTCATCTCAGCCTCAAGTATTATTAACAAATATTTATTGTTATATTATCCACAAGATTTAACGCAAAGTTGGAAAATATTTTAATAAAATAATCTAATAAGTATGTAATAAAATAATTTAACTACCTCACGATTAAAAAACTTATAAGTACAATCACGACGGTCTCGAAATGCTCGTTAAACCAAACCTCTATCACGATATATTAACTACAAATTCCATGCATATAAAATCTAGAACAGACAAGAGACATTTGTTGAAGCGGAGCAGCGCAGTCGAAAACGATAATCAAACCAATCAAAATGAAATTATTTATGCTGTTTGTTTTGATGTGCGTTTTGGTTTTCGTAGCCAGCGAAGAGGTAGCCAGCGACGACCATGGAGGACTTGGTGATCTAGTGGGCCTTCCTACCGCCAGTGCGAATTCTTTGGTTCTTTATTATTATTATTACTTTTATCTCAGAATAATTATAACAATTTGTTCTTATTTAATTTCAGTTACAAAAGGAGTGGCGAGACACGTGGGCAAAATCTTCCACTGTAAGTTACATTTTTAGGTAGTTTCGATATTAGATTTTTTTATTATCAGAAATTGTTGATTATCATCACCGTTGCAAAATTAATTCAATCGATCTTAAGTTCTGTCTCCAGTATCGAATGTCCAACGAATCTGAGCATATAGACTAGAAGGCCATGAGGAAAAGGGGGAATAGTAAGCGCAATGGCTGAATGGTTGTTTACTAGCCGAGCTATACGTTTCCGATAAGTACAGAGAAAGTCTGAAGACTCTCAGTGTGGAGTTTCATAGTTCATATAAAATTGAAGACTATTACAGTTATTTACAATATAAATAAGACAAAATCGGATTTTACTGTGTCACGTTTGTATCACCTGACGTTTCGGCGAAATTACAGCCACCGTTATCCAGTGACTGAAATGCTGTCAGACGTCATCCGCTGTTGTTCTGCGGGTACGTGACATACTGCTGCTGTTACTTTGCAGATTTTAGCAGTGCGAGGGGGAGGGAATGTATATTTTGAAATTCCGCCATGCCAACAACACTCACTCTATGTCGCTTCGCATCTTTGCATTCAGTGTTAGGCATTGAGTAATCTAACAAGAGGGTTCCTCATAATAGTTCAAACCCTACGTCTCTTATAAAGTTCGGGGTTCTTCTCATTTCAATGGTTTCCAGTGGTTCGTTCCGCTATCTAAAACGTGTTCGCAGAATATTTTGATTGAATATTTTTAACAGCCTTTATGTGTTCCATCTGTGGAATTGCTATGAGTCACTTTGTTTGTCCAACGTGAGACAACCTACTGCTGCACTCGGTCTTATTCACACTCGGGGTGTAAAGTGGTATTACATGCTTTATACACTTATACATCTCAGAGACAGTTTTTATATCGAATTTACTCAGCATCTTACATATTCGATATATCGCGCCCTTGAAGTATGGTAACAATGATCTTAATCTGCTCGGTTTCTGAGTTTCTTCCATATTGAATGGTGTGTTTGTGTCAATATTTTATGTATTTATTTTTCCTAAGGACATCATTGAAATGTTCCTAGTTCATAGTTCAGCCTGCTCAAAGATACCTTATCGTTCCCAAAAAGTGATACAGTATAAACAGCAAAAAGGAAACCTCAATGTACACCTGCAATGTACAAAAATAAACATTCATGTACTTACTTTTCATCACATTATTACGACCGAACATTGCTGATTATGATTATATACATAGATATATATATATATGAATAAAAATAATTTTTTTTCACAGCTATTACACCTGATCACGAAACCCAGTAAACAAAGAAGCTTTGCTTGCATCAACAACATCCATATCAAATCATTGTATTTTGAAAAGAAATAAAAATATAAATAGAAAATATGTCTTTCTTAATTTATTAATTAAACGTAACAGAATTGAAAATACTCCTACAAGTTCAACCAAGGAACATCATGTCTATGCGCGCTTATAATCATCAGCTCTTGGAAATTTCAATTTTGCTGTACAAGTCGAATTGAAGTCCTTGAGTTGTTCCTTGAATATTTTCACACAATGAAAACAAAATTAGTCACTTTTCAGCCATAATAGAGATGTGAAATGTATTACTTACTAGAAAATAAACAAGAACTGTTAGGTATGGTAGCGATTTTTGCAGTTTAATGAAAGATATAAACAAAGAATAATTGCATTAAAATTTGTAATGAAAAGACACATTAGAAATATATTATAGAAGTGTGCTAGGAAACAAGTATGTTTTGAAAAAGCAACTGTTTATGAGTGGTATAAAAGTTTTAAAGAGGGCTGTGAAAATAGAAAGTTAGATAATGGAAAACACTAGTTATAAAAAATTGAAAACTATACTTGACGATCGTGCTGAAAAACTTGATTATACACAGTTTGATCAAAAAGAAATGACAAATTTTTGTCTATTTACAAAATATTTATTTATTGATCAGTTCGATGTTGCCCCCTTCAAAATAGTCCTTGTCGGAGATATAAAGCACTTTTGCCTTGCTATGACAGTGGGAATAGATGTTGACGTGATGTCGTCTATCCTTGGAAACTATCTATTGGCCATGCGATCTCGAGTGATAATGATGGGCAAAGGACACCTCGGATCCGCGATTAATTCGAGTTCAGTGCGAGACCGCGCAAGCAACCTTGAATCTGTGACCAGACTGGAGGATGAAGAAACCTGTCAAAATCTGGGAGTAAGGGCCTCAATAGGCTTAAAAATTCCCAGTGCCTCGCGGTAAGGAGTTGGACTCTCACGGGTTGTTGGCGTAGTTGGATCAGTAGATCGTATTTGTCAAACTGTTTGCAAAATTATCTCACAGGTGAAAAAATGATCTATATCCTTATAAAATCCTGGTATGTCGGGTTCTCCTGTTGCATTGACACCCTGAAATGATATAACTATTGGCCCCGAGTCCATAAAACAGATCTTGCAACCAGTTAGTCGCAGAATCCACGACGGACGGAGACTGCACACATCGGTCATAGCAGTCTCATATGGGCCCACTATTTTCCTCTCTTACAGCCAAAGTTGGACTTGCACATATCGACTATCCCCAGTGTGTGCATATGCTTGTAAATTAAACCGGCAGTAACCAGTGGGCAGGCCCACTGTCTTGTCAAGTTATCCCTGGAAAATCTTAGGCAGTAGCTTGTTAATCTTTGTATGCATTTCCTAATAGTCCTCTTTGTTTGCCTCAGGTTTGTTCCTCTCCACCAGTGGTTATTCCCTAGTCAAATACCTGGTTCTGTTGCGGAAGGCGGTACTCGTGTACCCCTCTGCCAGTGGCAATGTGGGCTCTAGACCGGCTGGTGGGTGTGACGATCCCTGCCCTGCATTTGCTATTTCTCCTGCAGCCATGATTACACCTATAGTTTCTGCTTGGAAAATCGTAGTTTAGCCCCAGCAATTTTTTAATCTTTAGTCTGGGATATTGCAAAGAGTTCGCCTCTGCCCAGATCCCTTATTTTGTGTTTGAGCCTTCTGTAAAAATGGTGATATTGTCTGATGTCTCTTTGTTGGCAAAGTCATCACCCTCAGGACTAATTATGTATATTTTATTAAAATTATATTCAGGTAACATATTGTCTGTATGCATCTTCAGTAATGGGAAGTCATCCCATGTCTGTTGCAGAATATCCCTATGCTTTGTGGTTCTTCCCACTTAGAGGTGACCTAATCAACACTTATGATATCCTTATCAGATGTCATAATTACCCTGTGTTGTCTTCCATTTTTATGTGGAACTATATGCATCATCTGCGAATATGCATCATCTTACGTAAAAAAAACATCACTGTAGCATTAGCTTACATTCCTTTTTCGCAAATTGAATAAAGACACAAATGAGATAAAGGGACAATCGATGAAAGACCTGGATGTTATACCGTAAAGTATGTAAATGTGGAAAATAGGTGGCACAAAAATTGTAAGTGACAGTGCGTGTTTAAACATCATTTCGCCACCTCGAAAATAAATTATCATCATTATTTGGTGTTTTAAAATATTTGTAATAATGGATATGAATAAAGAAGTAATTTCCTGAATTCTTAGAGGTTGACTTACTTTATTTATTTTTCACTTGTGAAATCTTTATAAAACGTTAAAAAAACATAGGTATGTAGGTAATTTATTATATAAAGCCCATTCTCACGAGTCAAGTATTGTTGACCAATTTTAGTTCATCAACAAAAGTGGAATAAGACTTGAATAAGTTTTAGTTCACACACATTAATAGAAACTGATCGACCATTTCAGTTTTATAATGGGTTGATTGCAATTCTGGGTGAATGTGTACAGATGGTTGCAGTTTTGTTAATAGAATAACTGTTTTTTTTTAAATGTAATATGAATGAAAGTCGTAAGAAACATCGTTTTTGGGCAAGGCAGTGGATTTTAAGAGAAACAGATAGGAGCATCAGAAGTTTTGCTGAAGTAGCTAACATTAGAGGATAAAGAAGGATATATAAATCATTTAAGAATGTCTGAAGAAAAATTTGACGAACTGTTGTTGAAATTTCAGGATTGCATTAAAAAACAAGATATAGTGATGCGACAAGTGCAATCCCACCAAAATTAAAGCTGCAAGTAACTTTAAGGTATTTACCTACGGAAGATTCATTTTCAACGCTTGCTTCCGTATACCGAATATCTAAAAATATTCTTGGAAACTATTTTATTATTGGTAATTTTCAATAATATCTGATATCAAAAATCAAACCAGTTGCAAGAGTACTACGCAGTCGGCAAAAGTTGACTGCCTAGTTCACATGCTTCAAGACAAGTTTCAACTTGAAAGCAATTCGTGATGACTCATCACTTGAACAACAAAAGTTTGACTGAATCAAACTTTTTTTGATCAACTACAAAGTTGATCAACTCTATTGAAAAAAAAAGTTCTCACTACAGTTTTCATTCAATTTTTGTTGATCAACTAACATCGGTTAACTAAACTTGACTCGTGAGAATCGCCTTTAGGTGCTGAAATTAAGTAACATGAGTAAACTCTGACTGCACAAAATGTCGACACCTTCTATTCCATTCCATTAAAAAAATTGTCATTTTTATGTAAATGATATTGAATATAATAATAGAATGAATAAAAGGCTTGTTAATGTTTTGTTTTAAAAGATCAAGATCAGTCATCAGTGGTCACGACGCATGTGTCGGTGTGAGTTTAAAATCCCATCTATTGGTCTGTCTGAACATTAAATCGACTTTTGGAACTATTAGTGCCAACTGTATGTCATGTTTGGTAGTAAAACTGCGGCTGCAATTCAATACCCTGTGTACTCAATGGTATTGTTTTATAACTTGTCATGACAATATTTCGGCAATAAATATAACCATAAAATTCACAATCACGATCTTTAAAACACGATTTTTTAAAGTGATTTTCTTTTCACTGCTACTATCTGTTCTTTCCCAGAGTTTATGTATATTTGAAAGGCGAGGCATATTTGTCAAAATGTACAAAAAAGCAATGGCATTAATGGCTGCTTTTCTGTTGTTATCTCTAGTGGAGCAAATAAAAGCCGCACCAGGTGAAGGAGGACTAGGTAATTTAACATATTTTTATAATATTTAAAATTTAAAATTAATACATAATAAATCATTTTTACAGTCGGGTCGCTTTTAAATGCAAATAGTGAGTATTTATTTTAATTCAATCTTTAAGGAACGAACAGTTCAATGCATCTTCAATTTTTGAACTTTTTTTTGTTTTAGTACATATTCTTGATAGTAAACGGGGACGCGATGTACAGAGTAAGTGGATTTTTCTTATTCTTTTTTAAATATTCTATTTCCTATAATTTAAAGAGGCCGCTTTTTTGGAAACTATACGGTGATGATATACCTGGAATAGTTCATTAAATTACTCTTTGGAAAACTTTCATTTTGGCCATATTTTCATCCAATTCTGAGAATTGGGTTAGAAGAACATATGGCCAAACACCTTTGTCTTCAAGCATTGATAGAACTTGGATCCCAGTATTTCACATAATATAGTTTGTTAAAAAATGGATTATATGAACAGTTTTCTTTGATTGATTATTCTCCTCAGTAAATAATAGTAATATATTGTTACGCTGATCACTGACTCACTGACTGAATCTGTAACCCTATGGCGTAATACTCTAGACGCTGTTTAAGACTGGGCGGGGGAAGTCATGGGGGAGAGGTGGCGTGAGACGGAGGGGGAGAGACAGCGGGGGAGGGGATAGTGGGCGGCGGCCTCTATACCGTTTGAAATTCGATCTAAGAGTATTTGACGAGCGTATCAGGTGTGCTACAAGTACAACTAACTAATATTTATTATAATCTATTTCAGAAATTATCATAGACGATGGAGTAGACGGTGCTCCTCGAAAAGTAGTTGTCTCTCACAGTCAGAGAGCGGGTGAGTTCATATTGAATTAAAATTAAATTTACAACAGTTAACAATTTTATAATCTCATTGTTATTTGCTCTTCCAGGTGGGTTGCTTTCCAAACTGCTCTAAATAATTGCATCTTAATAATAATGCAACTGTTGGAAACACAACCAGGACAAAACTTTGCATCATTTGATTTTTAATTTTAATTCAAAACTTCATAATTTTGCTACAACTCAAATTTTAGGAAGTGTTCATGGATTTGTATCACAGATTGTTATGAAAAAGCATAATATGAAAATAAAAGACTATTGGACAGGTATTTTTTAATTGATTCTTTAGAATTATCATTGATTCTTTCCCATGATAAAATTGGAGATACATTTAGCCCCCGGTATCTACGACTTTAATATTTCCATATTTGCTTAGCTGCTTTGCTTTCAATAACCAAATCCAGTAACTGCAAGAAAAAAATCAATATTCGAGAGTTCCCGTATTTGACTTCAGCTAGGCGGATGTTGCCGATTTGCGCTGGTGGCGATAATTGGCCGGTGACAACCCGGCGACGCCCTGTCAGTTTGATCAGTTGAGTTGCATGCATCGCATCAAAAATGGCATAGGCAAAAATCTGTTTCTGGTTTTTGATATTATAGCGGATGAGATTATAGACGAATGACAATGATTAAAGCCATAGTTCTAGTTTTAAAAAAGATCTGCAATACTTACTTCCTTCTTCATTATCCAGACTGGGTTTGAGTGAAAGACCGTGACTATAAGGGAATAGAGTTGCGTACAATAAGAACTGAGATTGCAAAAGAGATTGTTTCACTCTAGCTGGTAAGAGTTTCTGTAACCATAGGAGACTATGAAAGCCGCAGAAGAAACATTTACTAGTTTTAGTGGTTGCGATTGCCTTGACCTTTTAAATTTAGATTTTATTACATATATTATTATTTTAATCAGCCGCACTCGGGTCATTTTTTTTTCAAAAACCGATCGGAGTCAGTCAGCGCTAAAACATTAAATAATAAAAATATCCACTCACGATCGGTCTGCTTCAGGGGGCACAGAGCCTCATCGAAGGTAGCGTGCGGGAGACACTTGAGCACTTTCAAGAAGTACGGAAGTAGTTTGTCCTGATGCTGGAGTCCGCTCTGCAGAAAGTACACGCCAAGGGCTGTGGTGGCTTCCAGCGATCGAGGAGTCACCAGAAACGATGTCCCCACTTGAGGGCATAGCATAAAGAGAGTGTTCACCTGCAATAATTAATATGAAATTGCTATTTTAAATGGAAAGTTCCAACAAAAGGGAAAAAAATAAAAAGCGATCAAGACGAGCATTACTTGCGCTTTGAGAGAAATCCTCCAAAAAATTACGGATAAAAATGGCGCTACATTACTCGTAACATCGTTTATTATAACTCATCTATTTTTATAATGTAAAATCAAATATGGATTATTCTTGGAGGATGGAGAGAGACCAAAACATATTCATATTTTATGTTACATGACACAACAATTGATTTATTTTTTCTAATTTCTAAATCTATACCAAAATAGTTTTAGCAAAGTGGTATGAAAATGGCCACGTGTGCAATGACAGCTGTGAGATGTTTTTCATTTCTTTGAAAAATTTATTTATAGTAGTTTAGTTTCCCAAATATTCTTATTAAGCTGTTGTAGCGCGATTCCTTTCTTCATGTCGTATTTGGTTCATATTGTGATACGTATTGTGTATGTAGGTAATTATGGTTTCTTAAAATGTTAAAATCGGTCTTAATAGAAAATTTAAGTCTTAATAGATAAATTTCGACAGTTACCGGATAACCACAACCTTCTCGCTATGAATCCATATGGATT
>JAOPUG010000099.1:7543045-7555213 GCA_027564375.1 Micropterix facetella
CCTCCACTGCTTCCCAATCTCCGCTTCCCGACCTTTCCTCGCATGTCCAAAACGACGCATTAAATTGGATTTGTGCTATAAGTAGTGACACTAGTGTAGGTACCGTTATAATCAGTACTTGGCACGCCCGATAGATAGTATTTAGATGGCAGTGCCGTTAAGAAATTTCTTTAAAATAAACATTGAATTAATTAAGAGCTTCGCACCTATCGGATGTCCAACGACACCTCTGTCTTTTTTATAAATGCAATATAATTTTCAATTGTGCATGTTTGCAATTTTAATAACTAAGCCACAGGTTATGTGGGATCATAGAAAAATCCAAAGCGGTTGATCGAATGCTCAGTCAGCCCGGGCAAAAGAGGTGCAAAGTCTGCTCCCCGAAGTTTTTATTAAGTTACGTAACTCACAACTAGACCCTCCACATTAACAATACGTAACAAAATCACAGCCTCCCCCCTCCCTTAAAGTTCGTTACGTAATATATAGATGGTCTCTTATCGATAACACGCTCCTTTATCTACAACATTGCTGCACAACGAACAACACGGCGCGGCTGACGCCTTGCAATGATGAAGTGCAATCGCGCGACGTGTTTTGAAAATTCGACATTATTGGTGACCATTATTCCAGAAAATCTCCAGCGTATCGGCCCTAATAACTTTATTATTTGCAAATATGAATAGTGTGTTTTTAAAATTACTTTTCACTTTTCCGTAAATTTCATGCTGCGATTTTCGCCGCTTGTTTGCAAAGCAATATATTGTAACACAAGGCCATGTTTAAGAAAACTATAACTGGGTACTTATTTCATAGCTTGTCATAAAAATCAAGTAGGTAATAAACAATGTAGTTGATCTTCACCTTCTACACTTTGACCGATTGTTGGTTGTTTGAATTCGCAGCCATATTAGGTATATGAAATTTCAACTAGGTATAAAGGTTAGGTATATGACGACTATCGAGGTTGTTAGAAACGTCGTGTGCACGATGCAGTAAAATCCGATTTTGTTTTATTTATAACACAGTCATTGTTGCGGCAAAAATACCAAACGAAGTGATGTCAACGCTTTTAAGCAATTTAGTACCTATTAGGAAATTAAGCAATTCAGGTAACAACGAAGAGAGCCAGTGTCAACGTGGCTACGGACGCTACTATTTTTTTAACCCCACCCTGCTTCGGGGAGTTCTTCCTTATCGTGTATTGCCAAACTATATGTTCTACTCCTTTTATCAAGCATACCTCAACCATAGTGTAAATAGAACTACCAGTATGGCAACACATTTGAGTTATTCAAATGCCAATCAACGCGGGGTTGTTACTTTCCTGTGGGCGGAAGGTATTGTTACTAATGAACCGTTAGTTTGATCTGTCTTTAAATCTGACTTGATTTCTATTTTTTAGACTTTCTGACTTTGACCTATGGGTGAAATAAAGTAGACTGTGTTTCAAGTCTTATGGAGAATAAAATATCTATAGGTTTAAGTATTTAGGTATAATGATTTACAAATATCTTGGATTTATTTCCTCCTTCATTCTTATGATTTCAAATTTCAAAATATAATCAAAAAGTTACTGATAAAGTATTATTTATTGAAAAATTTAATGCAAATGAAACGAAAAATGAAAGCAGAAGAGATACTTAAGCTATACAATTGATTAAATAATGCTAGTTATATAATCAACGGCTATACCATTGATTGAATAAGCGTGTTATTTATTATTACGTAACACGTGAATAGTATTATTGTATTATATACTATTTATTATTATACGTAACACGTGAATAGCATGCATCGTCTTCGGCCGTCTTAATAGCAGTGGTTGGCCACGTCAGTATATTCAAATAGAACCCATTCTTATCTTCTTCTATGTACTAAATGATTTTGCGCACGTCTTCCATCTTTTTCTTATTTATTAGTATGTAATGGTATTTTGGCTTTAGTTGTAGGTAGCGCATGTTTCACGTGACTTTTCTGGACTAGGCCACCAATGTACTTAGAGTATTTCAAGTAACCCGGTTTGAATCTGAACACTACATCAGGTGTGTCTACTTTGATATCATGTATGTCGAATCTTTATTTACCGACCTACAAGTCTTCCTGTAGTAGTTTGGCCAAGATTCTTGAAATCTAGGATGTCGTCTGAAGTTATGTTTGTTACTCTAAATTTCCTAGTTTTGGCAGCGGAGATCATTAGGTTATACTCTTCCGGAGTGTAAATTCAGTCTTTCTTTTTGATAAGTCATTTGGCCTTTCCAAAAATTCGATCACACTACCTACAAGAACGAGTGACCACACACAGGGAAATATTTGTATATCTTCTTAAAATGACCCAGCGTAACCAGAGTTAGGAGGAACCTAATCGGGGTATTATTCCTATTTTGTCCTCACACGCGTTACTGAATACGTGGAGCTCCTCAATAGCAGGATCCATTTTCTGGCTGGTCTTCCACAGCAAACTGCACACGTCGTCAGGTCCTTGTTTCGCTTCCCCTTCATGGTACGTGTAGAAAGCAGCAGATTTTTTTCAAATCTTGAATGTAAACGACGTAGAACCATAGTTTTGAGATAAAACATTTCCTGTACCGGAATCTTCAGCAACTGCAGATTCTGCATACACCTACCTAGTTGAACACAATCGCTCCGATTTCTTCCTTTTCTTGGCATAATGCTATCACTTCTTTCAGCTTCCTGTAAAATTTCTTTTCACGTTTCAGGTGTACCATTTTTTCCGCGATCGTAACATGCTCAGCAATATCATTAAGCTTTGCACTTTTTATTTGAAGTACTAAGCAGTTGAGAAAGCCACACATAACTACACAAGTAGAACTATCTCGCTTGCTCATTCATGTGAGGCATCTATTCTACTCGCTTGCAGACACAAGCGGTACCTCGCTCGCACCTTACCTCGCTAGTCATGTGGGTTGGCCTTCTCAAATCAACCAGCGATGTGTTTGTTTATTGCGATTTATATAAGATTATTTAAATTTAAAATACTAATATATTTAAACTTAAACAGATGGTAAGTTTTAGGTAATAAAACATTTACGGAATGGCTAAAGTTGATAATAACATGCCTAAATATGGTGCGCTCACGTGGATCTTCATTTACATATTGTGCTCCGCAAGTCGAAATCGATCCCTGGGGTCCATATTGGCCGCAATCGATCACTTTGGGAATCACTGAGATAGACTAATAGATGCCATTCTAATCTATTCGTATTTTTTCTGGGGTGTATTAAGAATATATAAAAATGCGATAGATGGCACTAATAAGTGAATGTTATTTTTGTTATCGTTGGTTTAATAATGGGATTTTACAATTTTAATCCATTATAAAAGAAACCAT
Source organism: Micropterix facetella (assembly GCA_027564375.1). NCBI lineage: Eukaryota > Metazoa > Arthropoda > Insecta > Lepidoptera > Micropterigidae > Micropterix > Micropterix facetella. Next base: position 7,546,398 of record JAOPUG010000099.1, read on the forward strand.
TCATTATCAATGTTATTAAAAATAGCCGAATAAATTGCTATTAGTACACCGGACAATGCTATCGGACCCACATGTATGTAGCCGGCGCAGAAGGGTTGCAAAACGTACTATGGCATTGAGCAATCTAATACACTATGAAATCAATGGTATTACCAATCACCAATGTATGTTTCTATAATCGCACCCGTACCAAGGTATATGCATTTTCGGGACCCTTTGGTCCGATGAAAGCAAAAATAAGCGACGACTCTTTCATCTGCGCTCGCCGGGCGCTGTCAAGGCTACTTATCAGGTAAACGTGTCAGCAAGTCAGCAATTTAACAAAACATCCAACGGAGCCGTGCGGCTTAATGTGTTGTTTTTTCATGTATTGTATATGTGTCTATTTCATGCATCTAAATAACTCAGAGACGTATGTAGGTGATAGAAAGAGAGCGTGGAGTTTATCTTCATTTTCAGAACGTTGCAAGCTGTACCATTTAGGTCGGTGGAGTGAATGATTTCGTACGTTTTAAACTCTGAAAATGTCAACTGGCAATGTTAATAATCCGGACGCGACTTATAAAACAGAAGAAATTCATCTCTTTCAAGCACCCATACACGAAGTTACGTTAGAAAGAGAACGACAAGCATTTAGTTTGCTAATTAATGGATTATTATAAGTGAATATGCTTATGAATCGTACATGAGGCCCTTCGTCGTAAAAAAACCAATTGTTCTGGTATAACATTTGTCTCGATTCATCTACGTAAAATCGAGTTTTACTAACTAAAAGAAAACTTTATTATATAGGTTTGAAGATTTTTTTTATAACGCATGTCAAACTATAATACGTTCGTCCGTGGCGCTTCTCTTTAAATGCCATATTCAGTTCAACAATACGGTATTAATAAAACCGTATTAATTCATGGCAATATTATTGTGCCAATTGATCCAAACGACGCCATTGAGTAATTATCACCTTATAATATGAGTAATTACATAATATCACCTTATAATATGATTAAGTATAACCTTGTAATTATAACCTTATATAATCTTCGAAATAGTAAAACTCGTCTATTGATAATCAAAACATATCGAAAACTAACAAAATGAATCACAGAATCGACAAACAAACAAAATCAACTACTACCGCTATAATGACCGCTATCGCTAATTTATAAGCAATATTATTATAGCCTGATAATAATAATATTATGAATACCCTAAAAGCCATATTTTCCGGGACACCACGGTGGCGCAACCATCGCGCCGCCAACAAAATGTATACAGCTCTATGAAGGGTATCTCATCTGATGTCCGTTTGGTTGCCCAACCAGTATCGACGCGTGCACAGAATATTCCCGGTCGCGCCATTTTGCTGGTTGCGCAACCACTAATATGTATAGCGTCTCACTCACTCAGCCACCAGTTGGGCCACCACTTACGTAAGTACGCTACGATTTAGGTCGCAGAAAATGGATAATTTCGATACAGGAAGGTTTATTATCGAAATAAATAGTAGACAATCTATTTGGTTTATTTCTCACAGGATTATTCCAATAGATACTTGAAAAAGAAATGGTGGGAGGAAGTTATGGATTTATTTGTTGACGAATTATTTATTGTTCACGATTTCTTTGTTGACGATTGTCCTTTCGTAAGGCGATCGGCTCGAAAGGATGAACCCACTACTGTTTTTCCTTTATTTAACTTTCTTTTACGTCGTACATGGTAACTCTTCCATTTTGAAACTGTGACGATTCTTGCTTCTGCGCTGGTGTCTCTTTAGCGTCTCGGTTGGTAGCTCAAAGACACCACCGTTTCGCGACTGGTTGCCACCGTGGAAATATGTGCCTTGAAACACCTTGCTGCGTCGCGCGGCGCGTATGTACGGCTACCTCAGATTTATCGGCATTCAATGTTATCGACCGCTCCCCTTTCATAGCATTGAAAAGGGCACGCGAGTTAGTTCAGTTTGCACTGAGTATCAATGGTAGTCTTTGGTAGGTAGGTTATGTGATTAATATTTCTATTATTTCCAGGACTGTGGGTGCACAAATGGCTTTGTTGGCGCGTCCATGGCCAGCGTTTGTGGGACAGGAGCATTCCTTACGTTCATGACAATTCTGGAGACATATATAAATGGAAGGTAAACACATATTTTAAAGGGAAACTATTTAGGGCACAAAAGTCAGCGAGTTTCACAAAAGAAATGCCACGAATGAGTGTTATCTAAACTAGAAAAGATTTAATATACGTATATAACTTCATTGGTAGTAATCCTAAGAAAGAAAATAAATATTTTTTTAATAAAAAAGAGGCTATCACTTCACTGCGCACTCTATACCTACTGGTTTTGTTTCTTTTGATGCCTAATTCAGGGTCTTAAAACGCGATAAAATAGTGCCATATATATCGTGGCAATCATGTAAATGGCGCAATTAGCCCGCGAAACTTCGGTAGCAGTACGCTTTACAACAGGTAGAAGCCGCGCAAGCGACTTCAAATATGTGACTAGACCAGAGGACGCAGAAATCTGTCCAAATAAGGTAGTAAAGGCATGAGGATGCCCGACTCGGTGGCGATTCCTAGTTGCCTCGCCGTTTGGAGTCGGACTTACGGGCTTCGGAGGAGCTTGCCTATGGATTGTCTTTTGTCAATTCTAAAGTCGTTGCGATATGTTCCAGGAGGATAAGACACCAAAGGGTGTTATAACATCAATAAACTGCCAGCTCCCCGATGCATTTCAGGTACGGAACCATAGCGATGAATAAAACCGATTATCTAAGAAATTTAAAAATCGGAATGCTTAGTTATAGTTAAGATGCTCCAGTAGATTAGCATTTGTAATTTTTAGTAGGTGATCAAGTAGGTTGGCATTTGTGAAAAAAAAATGGCAAAGATAAATTCAAAAAAATTATCAAGTCATTTGGTCAAGATCAAATATCAAAACTAGCACTAACCGCGTGTTTACACTGTTATCAGTGGTGTTACATTTATCCGCGTAGCTATAACACTACTCCGTGTATTACACTCCTATCAGTGGCGTGACACGTGTATTTACACTGCATACTTCCAATGGTGATATAATTGCCAGCTTTGAACTCCTGGAACAATCGATCTGGTAGTTTTGGCGCCTTGGTGACAAACAGACTTTTTGAAACATTACTTTCCTTTTAAAGTTTGTGTGATTTCTAACTATGATAATGAATATGAAATTCGTTTTGTACTTTATGTTATTCATGGGCGTATACATTTTGACTCTGTTAAAAACAGGTATGCAGCTTGAAAATCCAAAGACAAGAGAAAAACGAAATATGCAATGATATAGATGCCCATATTACTTACAGTCTAATCTAACGAGTGAAATTTAGTCGATTGTACTTACACGGTTTTGTTTCCTAGCTCCTCAAATGGTTTTATTTTACCTGCACATAGGTGCGCAATCAGAGATCCTTGCAATCGCGTGGTACCGAAGACATCGCCAGATTCAGATTATGACTTCATCGTTGTTGGGGGAGGAACTGCAGGTCCTGTGGTCGCTTCGAGGCTCTCGGATAATCCAAGTTGGAAGGTTTGTATTCGTTTAATTTACTACAATTGCAATTACCTATTTACTTCAAGAAATAGTATTTGTCTAAAGGTAACTGGTGGATGTCTAAACTACGGGCGAACCCGCTAACCTAGGATTATCAACAAACTGTATCGTTATATCACCCTGGGGTGAACGCAGAGACTTTTAGATGTAAACAAAGACACCCAGCGGGTACCCTCATCCCCTGGCTCCCAGATTTGGACGGATTTCTTCATCATCGCGTCTAGCCACGGATTCGAAGTCGCTTGCGCGGCCTCTACCTACTGTAATGTACGCGATATTCAGTGACTCGGAAATATCGCGGATCCGCGATGTCTTTTACTCAGCATATACCACCCGAGATCGTGTGGACAGCGGGTCGTTTCTAAGGATAGGTTAGGACAACATGTTAACATCTACCCCCGCGTCTTAGGGAACATTTTTAGACTCCTACAGATCTCTCCCGATTGAGCAACATGGCCGGTAAACCGACCAGTGCGTCAGTTGCCAAGTTCCGCCGGAGATATTCCTTCAGACACGCAACAGAGCGGTTTTTTAGGGTTAGTCCCTCTTCGTGGAGGACCCCGGACCGCGTTGACAAAAACGGTCATCTGACCCAGGATGCAACGGAATCATTAGGAACCTGTCCATAGGTATGCCGAGTTCACACATAGCATCCAATTTATTTGTTCAATCTTTTACCAAACAGTTTCCACATATTACACCAATATGAGGGGCCGGGCATACATTAAGGGCGAAGACAGGGCTCGCAATTATTTCGAACTCTGTCGATCAAATGCAATAACAATACATAAACTTACACAAATGTACACACAGATTTCATGGTAGGGTTAGTTGTAAGAGACTGTCGTTAGGAAATATACCCCCCATTATAAAATGTACATAACAAAGAATATTAAATAGATAACGATAACATTATATGATGATCAAATTTGCAGGTGCTGTTGCTGGAAGCCGGTGATGATGCACCGGTTCCAACAGAGGTATGTATTAACAACCACCTAATAACTGTATACTAACAACTATAATGATGTTTATTAGATACTTATCGGAATTTGTGATTATATTATATCATCATTCGATGTGAATCATCCTTTATTTCTTTTGTAAGTTAGCTGGAGATTATCTGTCAGTATTGTCGTGACAGACATGTGAATTGTAGTGCATAGAAAAATGAAAATTATTTTTAATTAGTTTAGTTAGGTTATATTATCTACCTACTCATTGTTAAAGTTGAATGCGGCGAACTACAACGAAGTTTCTTGTCTACTACAGAAATATACGTTTTTCTCGTAGAACGATCCCCCTTCGGGGCAGACTGCACAAAGATTTTGCTGACGATATTAGCGATGGCTTATAATTATTCGTAGTTACTTTGAAGGCAGATTATGCCATTAGTAGCGACGTGGTTCTACTTAGGCTTCGATTATTTGGTCTATGTTGATCCACCAGGGTTCTGTGCTTGGTCCCTTTCTATGAAATGTATTATTCGGCGATCTACTCAGTTTTCCTCTACAGGAGGACTGTATTGTTAGCGCTTACGTGGATGATGCGCTCCTCCTGATGTGTGGGAACAGGTTTGGGTTGAAAATTCATATTCGGGCCAACCCGTAACCCCGAGGTATTCCAAATAACTTCATCGTTATATCGCCTCGAGATGAACGCAGATTTTTTTGACAAAACAATCCACGTACCCAACGTTACCATAGCCCGTTAGGTTGGTGAGTACGATACCTTACTACGAGGCACTGGGATTTTTAAAACCCAGAGGCGCCCCCGTGCCCACGGTCCTAAATTTAGATAGACGGATTTCTCCATCCCCCGTTTGGTATCAGGCTCGAAGTCGCTTGCGCAACCTCTACTTATAGTAATAACGCGGCATTCCGTAACTCGGAAATATCGCGGATCCGTGGCGCCCTTTACTCGGTTTGCGACCCGAGATCGGGTGGCCAACAGAACGTTTCTAAGGATAGGTGACATCATTACGCTTCCAGATCCCCCATGATATTAGTCAGTAGAGCAAGGCCGGTAAACCGACAAATGCATCAACCGATCCGACCGCATAGCGGGTTCACCGGTTTAATCCCTCTTCGAAGAGGTGGGAGATGAGCTATATGAGTCGGGTCGACCGTGTTGACAAATTGGCCTTATAACTCGAGCTGCACGGCCCCATTAGGCCCCTAAACCTAAAGCAAAGATAAACTAATGTGGCTCTCAAATTACTAATATAGCGCAGGTGTTATAACAGGCTCTATTGCAACTGATCTGTAACAAAGTATATGCCATTGCAGCTGTTACACATCAAATATGCTGGATTGCGATAATTGACCATATATTAATACTCAAAAGATATAAAACCGCATTGTGCATTGTACACGACTCATATATCACAAGGACGCCTGTACAGGACCTTTCTGCTTCATATAGGAATTTCTGACATCTACCAATACAACATATACCGCGACCAGTATTAGAAGATATAAATCGGCTGAGCAGCAGCAACCGCAAATCTAATTGGTTGTATATTGATGTCTTCAAAAATATTTAAAAAATAAAACATGTTCTATTCATTTACATACCGAAATATCGAGGGTAGCATTAAAAAAAACGCTAATATAATAATACATCAATGAAACATACGCGTGACATTGTAGAATGTATGACGATACGCTCTCACTACAGATTGAACGTTAATAGCGTGATGATGGCAATGTTGGAATTTGTTTTTTTATTTATTTCTGAGGAATGATTCAGCGGACATTATATATGTAAAAGAATACTAGTCACCACTCTATCATTTAATGACTGATTATCAATATCGATGTGAACCTTTTGTCACTTTATTGTGATAGGTAGGTACATTTAATCCAAAATCACTGATTTAAGACCAAATAGATATATGGACACAGATATATCATCAATATGTATCGGGCTAGTCCTTAGCGGATCAAAAATAGATCATGTCTATCGCTAAAACGTTCTGAAAGAGGAGCCTTTTCTAACAAACATATAACCAACCATGAACATGTTGAATCCAGAAAACGTTCTCGCAACCGATATATGGCTACTGTTTGCTCGAGACCCTAATAGTATGTGACCTAGGGAGGATATTCGCCTTCACCAAAAAGAGAGCATCAGGTCTTTGCAGGAGAGATGGGTCGCTGCCGGTAGCACTTTTCCTCGATTGAGACCAGAATACGTAACAGTAAGTATTTGTGGTTTGACTACAACACCACACATTTGGTCGGAGATCACAGCGATTTCAAAGCCAAATTATTTGACTTTGAACTCACAGAGGGGGCCTGCTGCATATACGGCGAAGGTCGTAATAACTACGGAGCAATATCTAGTCTTGTTCTGTGATCTCGATCACGAGACAGGAACTGCTGAACGGTGTCGGTGGCCTCGTGAATAGGTTTCATATCTGGTACCCTGAACTTGTCAGTGACAAGGAGTACTCGAGACCATCCGTCTGTTCGAGCAGTTGAGGAACTGAATTGAAGTTGAGTATCAGTACTATCCAATGACTGAGTTGCGCTACTGGTTCTCCGGCGTCTACAATGCCGCGTTAAGCTGAATTTGTTTCTTGTGGCGCTCTTTCCCTTGCGGATGTTCTCATAAATATGGCCAGGGTTAATATATCTCCACCTCGAGACTCGCGTTGGCAGATAACTATATTAAAACTATCGGTCATTTTATGTTCTTCATTAAAACGAAATATGTATTTCTACTTTATTCATCAGGCTTAGTATTGTGGCAACATTATAGTTATTATTCATTATTAATATCCATAAGTAATTTTTCTTATTGCATGTTGTAACAAAAATCGCGTTTTCCCGAATTACAACGATTTTCTATTTTTTTGCAAAAGTTTCATTTTTTCAGATTGTATTTTGGGTTGACACCGTTTTTGATAAACGACATTTTCCATTTTTAACGGTTATTTGTGTTGCAAGAAAAGAAAAAAAAGAAATTTAAAAGTTCAAAATAATTATAATACAATCTTTTATTGTCTAATTGTACAATTTTCGAGAAAGTTAATAAAAAAACAAACTATTACTTCTTACAATGCGTTGCGGTGCAAATGATGATGAAGGTTGATTCTCTAACTAAATTTATAATTGTCTCTTTTTTATGTTATTTATTCGTTTTAATAGGTTCCCAGCTTCCTTATGGCGTATTGGGGCAATTCTATAACTGACTGGAGCTACAAGACAGAGCCACAAACGTCTGCTTGCCTGGGACAGACCGAACAACGCTGCAATTGGCCGAGGGCTAAACTTCTAGGTATGCGAGATACAGTCTGATCAAGCAATCGTTACATAAGGGGCATAGAAAACCATTTTAAATCCGCTGTCGGTAACCCAAATTACTGTCAATTTTTCTGTTGGATCGCCGAGTTTTTCCTATTATTGTTAATTTCTCCGTTAATATGCGAAATTCATTAAAACTCATAGCTAGCAAGTTACTTTGACATATGATTTCGTTGTTTAAAGTAGAAAATGCGGGTATCGTAGGAATCGTCGGCTTAGGCTTTCCCATCAAACGAAGGTTTATTCGTAATATGTTCGGGATGTCTTGACCGATCTTGTCCATCAGACGATCCCAACTCTCCTTCTATTGTATGGTAGCCACCACTTTTACGAAGTCAGTGATCGAGAGACAGCCTTCATCCTAGAGTAACGTGTTCGCTGCCAGAAGCATCTCCGTTCCTTTTTCTCCCGCAATAGGTGTTGGATCTAGGCAGGCAGGGGCTCACGTTTTCACCGTAACGGAATTTGATCGAGCTTCAGATTGCAGTCGTCACCTTGTTGAGGTGCACTTTGATCTCTTCTAAACTAATTCCAATCCGTTACTATTCTGGCGGTGGTGAAGGGGCTAACGTCCAGGCGTAAGAAAACCGGCAGGTGGTCTGAGTAGAGAGCGTAGAAGAAGTCGACATATCGTAGAATTGCGATGTCGAACACATCTGGAAGGTGTGCTGGATTATCCTGGATGTGGATCAGAGAGTCCAAAATGATTATTGAATTGGCGCTGTACTCGGAATGGCGTTGGAGTATTTTACTTTCTTCGTTACCGACTCACCAGTTCCACTACAAGTGGTTGGAGTTCAGGTCTAATGCGATAATGTTGGATGTTTAGCTATTGTTGGATGTTTAGGGCCACAATGGCTCCGTGGAGGTGGGCCATAAAGGCCGTTATGTTGTTGGCCGGCCCATGCTTGCGGAGCAGCTCC
>JAOPUG010000099.1:7649519-7664939 GCA_027564375.1 Micropterix facetella
ATCAACAATTTTTAAAATATCTGATATTTTAGGAGGAAAAGTGACACAATTAGTGCAAACTATGAAATTTAAGCTACTAAGGCTACTATAGTAATCAAAATTCCGAACATTTTTTATATAAAACGCAGAATAATATGATTCCATTACCTGCATTCTTAAAATTGTAATATTTACTAGTATTTCGAGTTTTTGGATAGTGCAAAATGTAATATTTTTGTTTTTTCGCTCTCCTGAAAAAGTACATTTTTGAGTTGTGTCAGTTTTCTATGTGACGTGCGATAAGCTCAATTTTAAAAATCTGCAATCTTCTGCTTAGGCTTAGCTAAGTTATTTAACATGTCCCTTTTAAGTGATGCAATTTGTAACACTTTCATGCAGTCCACATTTTCTTGCAATTTCACCCATCTCATTACTGTTCCGATGCCTCGTAATGCCTTTTTTGTAACAGGAGGCACATCAGAAGTATGGTCAGGCATTTCTCCTTCTTCCTCGTTTCTCCATTACCGCAAACCATCTCAACGATCATTAGGTCAGACAAATGCTAACAAATATCTTCTGTACATTTGTCTAATATTTCACGAATTCGAGTCACGTCCGAAGCGGAGAATCAGTCCAGTGATATGTTTACGTCCGATGTCAAAGCGGTTGCTTGCAGTGTTTCTCGCAGATCCGATTCAGCTAATTTCTTCCAGCAAAATTCAGTTTGTTTTCTACTGCCATCCAACCTCTTATTGATCACTCGGGTATTCCCTTTCTGGAATACCAAAAATATGCATTTTGCAATTTTTTCCTGTTTTCGGCTATCATTTTCTTGCAGATAATCATTTATAAATGAGTGTGTATGTACAGTAGACCTTCGCTAATGCGCAGCTCGTTATACTGCAGATTCGGATATAATGCGGGAGGTGGCGATCTCACTCAGATTTTATTAAAATCAGGGTCGCCTGTCGCCTGTTGTGTGCGAGAGGCGGGAGCAGGCCGAATTTCGTTCATTTTGTCAGTCGGCGGCCGGCAGTTCACATGCAAGCTACGTCTGGCGCCTGTACCGCGCACGCCAAATTATTTGTAATTAGGTGCGATCACATTGATTAAAAGGAACTTACTGTGTTAAAGAAATACTGGAAATTATAAACAAAGTGAAGAGCGGTATTTCTAAGACACAGTTGTTTGAGTAATTATAATATATTTTTTTAAATTTCATTAAATTACACATGACAACAGACATCCACAAAATGTCCCTTAAAAAATCCTTGAAAAGTCCAAATCTGTTAAAAAAATATGAACATCCAGTGTTACCAACGTATAAAGTATTTTATTTGCTAAATTCATGGTATTGCCAGTGACTCGGAAGGTTGGAACTGCCAAGGATAATTTCGCATTGTGTTTATGCAAAAAACTATTGTTTTTTCGTTTCTCGATGAATATTTTATAGTGAAAATGCATCATTCTTAGTTGTTTATCCGTAATTATTCCCGCAAGAGGACCTGGAGTTTATCAATTCATTATCGTAGTATCAAAAGTAGGCACGTACCAATACCATTTTTTTTATATAACTAGCTATCTAGTGTTTTACTATTTATGGAAGGCTTTTTCAGCCAGTCCTATTTTATCACGCTAAATTAACCTACATATATATTACAACATATCTAATCTTTTTGCGTACATTTATAATATCAAAGTCAGTTGCAGTATAGAATTTGACATCTTAAATATTTAATATATATATATAATGGAAACCTGCTTAAAAATAGCTTTCCAGAAAAACTCCCAAAAAATGCATATTTTCCAAATACGCTACTCACTATTGACCCATTTCTAGGTGTGTAGGTACCGGCAAGTGTTAGTGCATATGTTCAAAATACCCATATTATTATAAGAATTGTTTTTACTCCTGTAAAATTATGAAGTTGTGACTTGTGATAGTAAGCCTCTAAACCACGAAAGTATCAGGATACCTGTATGTAATGCAATTCTATCGCAATATTTTCAGTGTCAATCGGTTTCGGGACAAGCAGTTCGATTTAGATCTACGCAGCTTATGGCTGCAATTCTCTCAGCTCTCGGTGCGGATGCGGCACTTGAAGATGATCTATGCGACAAAATATCAACAGCACTGGTAACAAAATTATATTAATATGTATTACCTACCCTCAACCGAAGGTGTAGGGATTAGGCACATTTGCCGATGACACTGCTGCATTGGCTGTGCATGAGAGTAGCGTTGCGCGATCTCATGACAGAATCGAGACTATAGTAATCCGACTGAATCATGTACTCGAGTAAAATAGTAGTATTTGTACCAAAGCAGTACTCGTTTAAAAATAGCAACAGAAGTAGGGGATTACTACTTTTTATTTGTTGCCTGCCGAGAGCCACCATAGGCATGTAAATATTTAACTTTTAGGAATAGGTATGTAAGTATTTTGGTTACTGAGTAATTATTGTTTTCTATTTCTGGTAGATATTATGTATTACAGAATAAGCTTTTCACCGTTACAGTGTAGTTTATTACAAATAAAACTGAAAAGTAATTTTTGTGCCATTATTTCTTCTTGCAAATTAAAATATTTTAAACAGACGAGGCAGGTTTTCAGAGAGGTTTAACAAGACTGGCGATCTGGTCGACTACACACAACTACTTCCGTAGGCCGCAATAATCGAAGCATTAGTCTTGGATTTGATCAACGTCTATTAATTAAATGAGGTGGTTTAAAAAAAAATCAAAGCCCCCTGTCATGTGAGATATTTTAATTTATTAAATTATATATAATTATTTAAATTTATAATTTTTAATTAATTAAATTTATTTGATACATTCATGTATTTTGATTCATACCACCAAAAATACCTTATAATTGTAGTCAAATATATTTGTGTGAATATATTCAATGTTTTTTGTACTGATGTATAAAATTTGTCAGTTGTATATTTAAGTAAATATAAAAGCAAAGCGGGCCTGTCATCTTCGACTGGTTTAAAATCTAGTTGAATCTCTGAATTAAAAAGTTGATTGTGATTTTCATTGAATTAAATGAGGTTTTGCCGCTCCCTCCCCATGTTGAGCTCACGTAATGAATGGATGCCCCCTTTTCATAAAGACTTAAAGCACTGCCTACCCAGTCTTAAAATCTTGTTAAATATATATTTTTTAATTTGATTGCACAATTCGCAGCCTCACCCATCCACAGTGTTGTACTGTCATGCCGGGCACCCACAAGACGGCTAGGGATAAGTCACATAAGAGAAGCTGTCAGGCGTTCACCGCGACTACTTTCGCCTCGCTCCAGGGCATTTACTGAAATGCCTTTTGGTCACATACATTTACATCTTTTTTAAAAGTGAAACGGTAGACTCGACTATGTCCTTTCGCCCATGTAAAGCTTATTCTATTATCCTGCGAGATCTTTTCGAGAGCCTAATGGCATTCAGCATGTTGGGAGAGCAATAAAATTTAATTATTGTTTTGTGTAATTCTCTGTTATACTTTTATTATTTTTAATTTAGCGAGAGAGGCTGCAAGATACTCGATGCGCCGTCCGAACTAAAGCAGTGGAAGCCCTTCAAAGACTCCAAAATCCTGATGACCCCGCTGATCCAATCACCGAAGCCTATCAATTCCACGTTCACTGTGATCCCAGCGCCGCTGTAAGAAAGTGAGTTGTTGTTTATTAGTTATTATGCGATTTTGTGCCACCAAATCCGTTTATTTTACTTCCATTCCATGATAACATATGGTCTGATATCAATTCTGGGGAATAGCAGCATATTCAACCTGAATTCTTACGCTCCAAAAAGGGTGGTGTGCAGTTTATATAGCCTATTTTTTGTATTAGTATATATAGTTTATTCAGCCAAATCGGAATGTTGAATAGTGTACCACATCTTAGTGTTGCATTTGGCTGTGATGCAAATAGGCCTTTTACAATTTACATTCTGTTTATCCATGCGTGCAAGATGGAGTTTCTTTCTGTGTGAACTCATCGCACTTTTTTATAGGCAAAGTATTTCTTGCAATCATTATTTAAACAAACTCTGTCCTGGGGTCAGATTGTATAGAGGGGCAATAGAAGTCAAAGATGATGGAACCTCCAAGATTGTCGATAGATATAGACTTCCTCAATAGAAAGGGCACAAATACACTTTTATCTCCTGGTTCTGGGACTTGCAGGGTAGGTCCCTAGCGGAAGTAGGTCTCTAGTGGAATTAAAAATAAGCTGGTTTGCAGCATGAATTATTTTGACACTTGATGACTTGTGAAGAGACAAATAAATTTTAGGTATAGGCAACTAGAAAAATACAATTTTAAAAATTTAGCTGTAGATGATATTGACTTACATAAAAATGTACCTAGCAGTTGCAATATACCCATTCTCTTCCCATGTAATATCATTTAGACCAGCAGATCCCTCACTGGGTCCACGAGAGGGTTCTGTGAATTTTCTCTACGAATCTTGTTAAAAAAATACTCTAAATTAACAACCAATATGCAAGAAACAAATATTGTGACCATTTAACATACTTCAAGAAATCCATGTTACAATATTTCCTAGACACTAACAAGAATATCGACTGGACAGAAAGTTTATTTGCTAACCAAAACAAAAGTTCAAGTTAAATTTAAAGTTCATCTGTCTCGAAAATTAAATTTGAATCTGAACCACTATCTTTTGGATTGGGAGATGAGTACCCACGAGTAGCTAAAGGTGCCATTATGATTTTACTACCATTTTTTACCTACGACATATTATCGGTGCGAAAAAACAATTAATAAGTAGACATAAAGCCGAATTTTAAGGTTATTATCAATAGAATATTTAATCAATTTCATGATTCTAAAATTGTTTCGTTGGTTTGTTGATAATTGCTTTGAAATATTTACTTGCATATACAACACATGTTATAATATTCAACCAGCAATGGATATTGGCACATTCATTCCTATAGACATATTCTTACATTTTGTAATAAAATTGAAAGATGTGTTTCATTTCAGGCTATTATGATCCACTCAATTCTTTAAAACATTTCACTTCATTTGGCTTTTGTCATGATGTGCCTTGACATTTGGATATTAAAGCCCCCGATTGGGTAAAATTCCTTCAATCTGCCTTATAATGTATATCGGTGTCGTGTTATTCCCTAAACGTTAAACATAGCCTACGTTGCTATTCGCTATAACCAAAATGGTACGATGTAATTCAAATGCGTTATCGTTCCGCCAGTATTTTAGGCGAAGCTAGAATGAGATAGCTTTACTCGTTCGTCGTAGGAAAGAAAGAGGTAGAAGTCTATTTCAAGTTATCAAACTTCCGGATATCGCATCGCTCTCAGCTAATATGAAAATCATCAAAATTAATTGGATTCCATTTAAAGGTATTTGATTAAATCATCAAAATGCTCCCCAACCTTGAATATTCCGAGAGAAAGTCGATTTTTATCGAACGACGGCAATGCGGCAGTTCAGTGCAATACCCTTCCAAACGCTAATGATCTCCACTATGGAAAGCAACCGCCTCGACCAATTGGGTAGTTCTATTAAGTAGCGATCCATCCACTGAACACAGATTCCCTTCTACACGGCCGATTCTGTGCCTGTTATATTTTGGTAGTGGTCGAAAGGATTCGAGTACATAGCCAATAACGAATAGCCGATAGCAAATATCTACAACGATAGACCAGAATAAGTGGTTAATATTTTTAAAATTACCTACGGCGCTACACCTTATAAACCCTCTCCCCCATCCCCCCACTCCCAGAAAAGGATTCCAACAGACGTAGTCAACTCACTAAATGTTCCATATTTGAAACGACAGTATAGCATACTCCTCCCCCCCAAAGACATTGCAAGGTTTATGGATGTTTTCTTTTCTGGGAAAAATCCATAAGCGAAAACTGCGAGTCAGTTTGGAATTTCGATGCTGTAAATGAGAAAGTACAATCCACACAGCAGCAAAAATTGGGCTGAATAATAAATGATATCTGACGATTTATAATGTTTATTTGCAGAACTATAATAAACTGCATGGCGAAATGCACCATGAATCTCCGATTTGTAATTCATCGATTACAAGACATCGATGACTCGGTTAGAAGAGCTGCAGTTGATTTTGTATCATCTGTAAGCATCACAAAGCTCAAAGTGCGAGAGAGAATTATGATACTAACGGTATGTAATATTCTTGTTACTATTTTTTAGCCTCTTCATTTATCCAAGGCCTTTTAAATATTTTTTCCAATCCATCCAAAATATCAAAATCAAAAATATTGATCGTGTTAATGTCATAGTATTGAAATGATGTATTTTTTTGAATGGCTTTATTGACACGATTAATCTTGTGGAAAATGTAATTCCATATCACTAAGTATAAAATAAATTCAAAGTTCATGACTTTGAGCATCTAGCAGACTTTTTACTTCTGCTTTTGTCTGGGGCAGTAATCCCATTCTTTTAACTCAGTCGATGAATTTAGCACTGAAAACCACCCGTCGAAATAGATTTATACGGGACACAACTACATTGTTGGTTTTAAGACTATACTCGGGCAAGCCCATCACCCCGAGGCGTTTCAACGAACTTTATCGTTATATCGCCCCAAGATGAAACATACAAAATGTTGACATAACAAATCTACTATGCAAATACGCTACGGCCCGTTACAGACCGACGCTTTAATAGCGAGGCACCGGGCAGCGATCTGCCCTGCGGGCCAGCCTCACTCCATAACTACCAAATTTAGATGGATTTCTCCATCCACCAGTTTGGTTCCAAGCTCGAAGTCGTTTTGGCAACCTCTACCTATCGTAATATCGTAGGTGACGATAAATCGACTCTTACCCCTGCACCTTAAGTTATATTCGTCAGTTGATCAAGGCCGGTAAACCAACCAATACATCAACCGTCCAGGGCCGCCCAAGGTGTTACCCCAGGTCCGACCGCAAAGCGGGTTTCACCGGATTAGTGCCTCTTCTGGGAGGCTGCCGGATGGGAGCTGAGCCGTAAGTCAAGCCGACTATGTAAACAAAGATGGACATATGGTTCGAACTGCACATGCCCCATTAGACCTCAAAGCGACGGACAACTGGTTTCCATTACTTACACTGGCTCTATGATTATTAATAGGTACGAATTTTTATAGGGTTTGGTGTTTCCTCAATATAAAAAGGACAGCAGATTTGGCACAAAAGCTGATAGATCACATTTATATCGGCCACCTAAGTGGCCAAGTCTTGAAATCTTGCTCGGTTTTGTTACTATCCACGATAACTTGAGTAAACTATGTTCGGTTTTAAAATATCTCTAATAAATAAAACACAATTAATTGAGGTGTGTTTTTAGGCGCACGCTGAGCTATCAGGGATCATACTCGATGACGCGACGCGCAACCCGACGGTGAGCGAGCGATACGCTGATCGCTATCAGTATCTCGCTCGCTCGCCGGGCGGGCCGCGAAAAACGATATGATCACCGCATCGAGTATGATTCCCTGATAACTCAGTGCGCGTGCAAACTCAATGCGCAGCTGCCCGTCTGTGACGCGAGCCCCACGTTTGCTTCTATATTATTTTCGCAGTCGTCGCATGAACGCCTGATACTTTAAGATATTGATCGAAATTTGATAACCCCTTGAGTTTCCCCCCTGCATGTTTTGAAAGTGCAACCACAATATAGAGGTACTTTATGAATGTTGGTTGTATTTGGACTAGTAAAAACAATATTTTTGATATAAAAATGACAAGTTTTACAACGTGGACGCACACAAGATAGACGTCCCAAAAAGAATAATTAATAATCTTATGATAAACCCACTTTCTTAATCGACCAAATTAAAAAAAATAGTGAAGATTTTTACATATTACATCAATTATACTATATAAAATAAGTGTAAAAAAATGAACCGGATAGGCTCTGCGAACATGTGTCAAAAACAATTAGGTATTTGTAAAATGGTTAGGATCTTTTCCTCATTTGAAATCAGTCAACGCTACGACCACAGGTACGAAAAAATAGACATAAATGAAGATTTACTGATAGTAGGTACCAAATCTAATCAAATTATAATAAAAATCGATAGTATATCACATTGTCTTCAACGATAATGTGTCTATTGTGTACATTAGTATGGATCGAAATGTACCCACTGACGCACTAAATAATAATTATGGCAACGCTCCTTCTTACTTATGAAGCTGACTCATTGCGAATGACTTTGGTATCTCAATGTTTTCTAATCATTTATTTAGAAAAAAGAATCAGATCAGAAAGTCGAGTTTTTCTAAAGCAAGTTTAGGTTATAAAAGGGTCACCTGTAATACTCGTACATAGGTCGCTATATAAATTTTGAGATCCTCGAAATTTAAAAATGGAACGCATATATATCTTATGTTTCTATATAGAAAACGTATGTAAAAATCTAACGTAAAACCCATTTACAACAATATAAAAAAATGCATTTTGGAGCTAAGCTCTTTTACTGGAGTTACGCGCGGCGAGGATTAATTGGCAAAAACTATAATGGGACACGTTTGATGAGACGCTTTACCGTCATCAGTGCGAGGTGCTTTTTCTTCTTTTATTTGTAGAAGTTTCACGCAGCAAGGTTGCTGCTTGATCGTCAGATGTTCCTGTACCCCTCCCTCGGTCCCCTCCAACTTAACAAACCCCCTATACCCCCTTCCTCTCTCCTCTCAATCCCCCGTCCCCCCCCCCCCGCACTTCCCACCACCGCTTCCTAAACCTTCCCCGCTTTTTATTATTGACGCACTCTAGCAAACTTTCGCGAAACTAGTGTGTGAGGGGGGTCAAGGGGATTAGGGGAGGCGAGGAGGGGTTGGGTTGGTTAGGTTGGAGGGATTAGTTAAGAGTTACGCTCCCATCGCGTGTCCACGACACTCTGTTTTTTTTGTATTTATTCTGTCATAATTTCCCGCCTTTTAGTCTGCTACGATGGAGCTCAAGCGAGAACATTTGCATGCTATAATCTACTATGACTTCAAATTTGATTTATCTGATGTGTTAAGTTTTGAACGTTTAAAATCAACTTTAGGCGAATCTGATGGCAACGATTTTTAGACGGTTTTAATTACTTTAAAATTGACGGAACTAACCTTGACGATGGCGGCAGATGTGGACGCCCGACAACGGCAGTCACTGCAGAAAATGTGTGGCCTACTGAAAGCTGGTGCGAGAAGACCCACTAATCATATTTAAGGACATAGACAGAATCCTACATATTAGATATATCGGTAGAAATATAGATATATCGGTTAGGGTTCATACCATCTTCCACGAATATCTTGGCGTGAGGAAACTTTATTGTCGTTGGATACCTCGTGTGCTCTCTGAAACGGAAATAGAAGCCCATGTGGATTCGTGCCGAGAAACGCAACTACGCTTCGAAAATGGGACATTAAGGCTTGTTTCTGAAATCATTACTGGCTACGAAGCATGGATATATCATTATGATCCGGAAAGCAAGAAGCGTTTGTCGGTATAAGTGTTTACAGAAGGCCAGTTGCCAACAAAATTGCAAATACATCGGAACATTGGCAAAAAAATGGTGGACATTTTTTTTTCACGGAGTGTACGTCTTGCGAAATCAATGCTAGAAAATTGTATACCAGTTAACACAGAATGGTACTCAACATTCGCATCGCCAAAATTCTTAAAGCTGTGCAGGAGAAACGACCAAAGACCGGGCTTAAGGGAATAATGCTGCACCACGACAACGCGTCTTCACACACTTTCTTCAGAACATAGGCGTCTATTCAAGAATCTGGTATTAAAACCTCGACTCATCCCACTTACAGCCCCGACTTACCTCCCTGTGACTTCTTTTTATTCCCAATTGCCAAGGATAAAACAAAAGGAGTTTTTTCAAGTGCAGATAAAACGGTGGCTGCCTACTAATAAGCCATTTCTGACCTGTCTGAGGAAGACTGGAATAAATGTTTTCAGAGCTGGTTTAGGTGGATGGAAATTTTCATAGAAAATATTTTTAAAATATTTAACATAAATTATAAAAAATATATTGTTTACTTTTCGCATGTCTGAAACTTATATAGTGCTCCTTGCAGTTTCTTTCTGCGGAACGAAGCGGTAAAATTGCAAATACATATGTGCAAATAAATGAGATATATACTATGTACCTACTGGAAATATTGAGTTGAAAGTCCTCTAAAACTATTTTTAATTTCAGCCTTCGTTACTGAGAAAATAATATCTGAATTTGAACATAAATATAGCATTTGCTCGGTAACTAAGGCCTAAATCAATAAAAGTTGTCGATGACTTTCAACTCAGTTTTTCATGTAAAATAATCTTATGTACTAAAAGATATCCTAATATTCAAACACATGTTTTTAGAAAAAAAGTCAAAATGATTTATTTTTTCTTTCATTATTATCTATATTTGCTGTCACGTACAGTCACCCCTTGATAGATTTTTTGTGATATCACGAACGCCACGCACACATGCTATTCTCTTTTATGATCTGCATGGGCCATAACTTGATTTTGCCTAACACCGGCCTTGAATCTGTTACCTATTACCTGTAGGTATCTATTAGTTCAGCAACCTCAACTTGTTTCGTGCACTTGCTGTAGCCACGAAATTAATCATTTCATTGGAACTCCTCGTACTCTCTCGTCATAAATAAATAATGAATAATATGAATGAAATCGGTTGATAACACCATCACTATTTTATTTATTGATTTATCACATTGCGCCTTGCAGCTCGATAAGATACTCACAGTTTTATCATTATTCGTCACTGTCGGACCTTCGCCCAGTTAATCGTGTCATGTTCCGGATGTGCATTATTTTAAAGTAATCTTAACTTTTAGGTTTACGGTTAACCTTCACGATAACCTTGCTTACATGTAGAATGACAAGACGACGCGGTCGCGAAACCGGTGTAGTGTTGTGCTGTGTATGATGACTGATAATGGTTTTAGGGCAAGCCTGATTTCAATTAATAAGTTGTAGATTGGTATATGAACGTCTATTGGAAAGACTTTGTATAAACTGCGTACCGCTCTTTTTTGGAGGAAAAAAATTCGGTTGAATTTGCTGTCATTCCGTAAAATATTAAAACACACGTTATTAGAAATGGAAATACGCAAAATAAACGGTTATCAGCTTTAAGACTACATACATTTCTTATCTTTCTAATGGCGAGTATGGCACTGCACAGTTTTATTGGTATTTTTGATCATTTTTTAATCCGAAAAATTTAGTCGAGAGGGCATTTTCTAATTTGTCAGTCACAAAATATCCATCCAATTTATTGGAATAAGACAGATACAAAGAGAAGCATCTTGCTTTTTATTTATTTACATTATGTGACAGTTTATTTACTTGGAACCATAATAATATACTATTTATACTAGTCTTTATTTTCATCGCTTAAAAGAAGGAAAATGATACACGGACTTCGGGCACTTTGAGTTGTCATTAATGTAGACGAGAAAGAGAAAAGGCCCACTTAGTGATCCCTGAGGAACACTTTTGTGAATATTTTGTGGTGCGCTCTTGCTAATTTCGACTTACGTAACCTGAGTGCATTATTGCCAATGCGATTCTACGAGTTTCAGCTCCTTATTCCTAATGCCATAGATTCCAATTTTTGAAATAGATTTGAGTTGTCTACACAATCAAAAGCCTTCGAGAGGTCACAAAAAATGCCTGCAGTATTTTTCATATTTTCTAGCCCAAGTAGTGTTTTTTTTTAATAAGACTGGAGATTGCATCTTAAATCTAGATTAGACTTGAAACTATATTGGTAAGACGTGCCATGTAATTTATTAAAATGTGGTGTAGTCATTCAGTCAAAGAATCATTCAAAGAATCAGTCAAAGAATCATTCAAAGAATCAGTCAAAGAATCATTTTCATTCTTTTAACTTTTTTCATTATAATCATTCAAAAAAAACAAAAAATATATTATTTGTCACGCGCGATTTCAGAAGAATGGTAACTTCGCACAAACCATAATAGTCTTTCCTTTCGGCGTATTGCGCCCCGCTGGTAATTCGTTTGCTGCAAGAATGGGATCTCCGCGCAAGCAATAATTGGCTTTAGGCATATTGCGGTCCGCTGGTGTTTTCCTTGGCGCATCTTTCCGCTTAATTTAGCCAACTAAGGCTGTGTTTCCCTGAAATTCGTGAAAATTCCGTGTCCAATAACTATAACTAATGACTATGCATTTAGCAAATGAAATAGTACCTAGTTATTATATTTGAGCATATACGTGTACCTACATTAAGTAGTACGATTATATCTTAAATAATTTTATCGAAACAGTTCACGCGTTATGTAGGCGATTATATTTTTCACAATATAGATATACATTTTTCAAATTAATCCTCATTTTACCAACGAGTAACATAGTTATGTTAAAAAATGAAGTCAGTTGGTACACGATGGTCTTTCGCAAAGGAACAAAATTTTATTGTCATGATGTAAACATTTTAATCTTTTTTTTTTGCTAAAATGGAAAATAATGCCTAGAGTAAAATTAAATTTGTAATTATTTCAGTGAGATTTTGTTTATCACCCAACATCATGGGATTTTTTTTTATTATTTTTTAATTTTTGCTCCCGCTTGAGGGCTATCTATACGCACCTTTTGGTGGTAGAGCCTCTGCACGAGCGTTTTTGCTAGCTGACAGCTACGTCAACTCATGAGTTTTCTGTGTGCCTGACAGCGCCCGGTCGTTGAATGCACAATCCATCCGCATAGAGCTCCAAAACATAAAAAAATAACTGAAAGAGACTTCCTAGACACGCATAGTCCTCTAATACACGCGTTTTGCTATTTTGGCAGAGAGGCGGCAGCCGCAAACTTGAAATAAAAAAACCTTAGGTCGTACAGACCCCAAAATCAAATGGGCTCTGCGTATTGGCTATAACTATCGATTGGCGAAAGATGACGTAGATAAAGAGAGGTAGTTTACTCGAATTATCGTGTATAGTAACAAAACCTCGCAGGATTGTAAAACTTGGCCCCCCTTGGGGTGAGCCGAAGTAAATAAACAAATCTGGTTGACATACATTATCATATTATACTTTCCCAAATTTCGTCTTGAGGAAGCGACACACAATGCATTGCTATTCTATGTATTGGCTATAATGAGGGCGATAATTTATTGGCTCGATTTTCAAACTCTTTTGTTTTCTTCTCTTCGATTTAATAGATTTGTTTAAATATCTTGATGATACGAATTTTATGTTATATAGCCAGTGGCAAATTGCTTATTGCTACAAAATTTTGCAGAACGTTGACAAATCGATTATAGTCCTATTGTTTGCCTAGTAATTCATTGAAAGTAGGGCATTCAATAAGTTCTCGGTATAGATAGGTTCTAACCTCTTTTTGTATACTTTTAAATACTGGCCATATACATACATTCACTTATAGCCAATAAATAAAAATAAAAATGGAAAAAACATTCATTTGTTTTTTTTGTTAATTTTGAACATAAACGCAACCAATATGAGAAATATTACATTTTTAGTCAATTAGAGCATCGCGCTGTTATTAAATTCTTAACCCCAACAAGGTAAAAGCCTAAAATGAATTAAAGAAGAATTAGATGCTGTTTACGGGGAATCTGGCCCTTCATTATCTACTATTCTAACGCGGTGAAGTGAATTTAGACGTGGGAGGCAGAACATCGAATATGACCCTCGCGCCGGCCGGCATGTCGAAGCCTCTTCCCAGGAAATCATTCATGACCAACTTCGTATGTCAAAAGTGACCGCGAGATGGGTGCCGTGAATGCTGACGCCGCATCAGAAACAAGCGCACGTGGAATGCTGTTCACAGTTTTTGAAGCCATTTATGTGGAATCAATCCAGTCGCAGTCATCGAAAGAATTATTACTGGAGATGAAATGTAGGTTCATAATTTTGACTCTGAGAGCAGGCAAGAGTCGATGGAGTGGCATATTGGAGGATAAGCCCATCCCAGGAAATTCAAAGTCGTTCCTTCAGCCGGGAAGGTCATGGCCACCATCTTTTGGGATTATCATGGGTTATTACCGATAGACTATATAGATAAAGGCATCAATATCACGGCAGCATACTATGCCCATATTCTGGGCAATTAAGACTAGCCATTAGTGAAAAACGGAGAGGAAAATTGGCCAAAGGTGTGCTGCTTGTATATGATAATGCTTCAAGTCACAACGCTTGAATTGCAAAGGCTACCTCGCGCGACTGCGGGTTCGAAATCATGGACTACCCACCGTACAAACAGATCTGGCCCCCAGTGACTACTTTTAATTCCCAAACCTGAAAAAAGATCTCCGAGAAAATCGATATGCTGACGATGAAGCTCTGAAGGAGGCTGTGACCAAACATTTTGCCAACAAAAATGAAACCTACTTTTATACGGGCTTTAAAAAATTGATTGACATATCTAATAAATGCATTGACATATGACGCTTTATGTTTTCCTATGACTTTAAGTGTTACTTGTCAATCGCAGTGACGAATTTCGTTATGGTCGCCCGTCCACCGCTGTCGACAACAAAAACATCGATGCTCTGCTCCGTATGGTCGAAACAGACAGACATGTGACCTACCTTGATATTCAGGCATACTTAGGCATACAATCCTACACAAACATTTGGGTGTGAGAAAGCTGTGCCCGCGGTGGATCCCACACAATTTGAAGCTTAAAAAACGGGACGCGTCACTTAGTGCCATGCCATGCTTACCAGATTCAACGAAGGACCGTCAAATTTGATGTGGAACATGTTAACAGGGGACAAAACATGGATTTACAAACAAGTAGAAATCGACCATTTGGGTCTTTCAAGATGAACCAAACTCAACCAAAGTGGTGCGCGCCCAAAGTCCCGCGAAACAGATCAGGAAAACTGGACAGCAGGCTATTGTTGCTTTGGGGAAACATCGTACACTGAATGCTGATTGGTATACGACCATTTGCATTGATCATCTCTTTATTGGACTATGGCGGCTATGTCCATGATCCATATCTATATAAAAAAAACTGAGTGGAGACTACCGAGACTTCAAAACGTCTGTGCTAGATTTTGTTTCACTATACCTCCCCGACATCATTGTCTCCCTATTTCTCAAGAGAGCATCTTTACTAAATATGAGGCAGTGGAGAAAAATTCATTATAGTTGGATTTACAGAAACTAAGTATCTTTACTCTAGGTAGGATGTGCTCGTCTGATGATGCGCATTCATATCTTAAACGAGCGTGTAGTCATCTTGCCATCGTTCCCAAGCATGCGAAGTCTAGCTTCCAGGGAAGTTTCTCTTACTGTTCAGCTATTCAGCTATTGTATGGAATCAACTGGGAGCGGATTTACGTACACTATCTTTACCAGCTTTCAAAAAATAATTTGACAGCTCAAATGATAACAAATTATGTTATTTTCGCG
>JAOPUG010000099.1:7719890-7731758 GCA_027564375.1 Micropterix facetella
AAATAAAACTAGTCATATCTAACTATTTTTTTTTATTATTTTGTTTGTTCGAGGTTTAATGACCCTTATATCACTGTGACCATTTCTGGTTTATTGTGATCACCACCTACTATAGTTCCGTGCTAAGCTTTGCGTCATCTAAGATCCGTATTAGGCTTTTGGCGGTGGAGTGTTTCACCTCTTCAGCTTGGAGGTAGTAGCCACCCAGGTGGGTGTATCTTTTATGCATTAGCAGGCCACGTTCACACATAAGATACATGGGAGTTTCGTCTGCATCTTGGCAGAACCTGCACACTCAGTGTCCCGGAGCTTAAGGTTTAACATATGTCTGTTCAGGCCACAATGCCCCGTGCAATCCCTCATCAACATGCATAGATTGTTCTCATTTAGTGTTAAAGCCTCATGTGCAGTTTACATGGCCAGTCTTTTTGGTATGCCACAGCAAGGCTTAAGACCGTGGATCGTTCATTTCCTTTGCTCCCACCTGAGCATTTTTGTTGGCTTTTTCATTCCTTCGATTTCTGCATGACCGGGACCCCATATTAGAACTACCCTGTTCTTTTCGTCCAGGGAGTTCAGCAGTGCCACACAGTTTTGCACCAGATTTGAACTAATAGTGTCCGAGGCTAGTGCCATAAGAGCTGTCTGGCTATCCGAGTGGATATGAATTCGGTGGCTGGCGTAGTTCTTTCAGAGGCAACTTCTTTAAGTTACACTGGGATCTCTAAGAAGAAAGAAATAAATAAATCTTCACATTAACAAGCTGTGTGACAAGTGACACTAAAATATATTTTATGATCGTATTGATTTCAATGTATACTGAACGATCAATGGGTGGATCAAAAATAAAATCGCCATCATCACTTAAAAGGTCTTAGGATGAAACATCTTGAAAGGATTGGGATTACCTTTCTCTCTCATAAGGATCTCGCTAGTCCATCTAAAAAAATTGCATTTCAATTCTATCTTAGTTTTATTGCAATATATGACAAAAATCCAGATACAACATAATATCATGCAAATAGAGAATAGAGCTATCGTACGAAAGAGGTTGAAACGATGTTCAACTGGAAAATTAGAAAATTCCTAAATTCCCAAAACATGATACGGCGTTTTGTCGTAGTGCCCATATTGAAAGACGAAGTTATGTCCATCGAAGTGTTAAGATGGTGATGTATGTAAATTTTGACGATTACATTTTTTGGCAATTTTTGAACCGTCATAATTGAACTTCAACTGATGATGTTAGCCAACTGACAAAAAATGTCATAACTAAGAGTCCCTTTGTAAGTACATAGCTATTTCAGATTTTTCAAAAGGGATTGAAAATTTGAGGAGAAAAAATAAATCTGAGAGCTATATAGGAATTTTTCATTTTCGAATATTTTTTTATCCCATCTTTCACACTAAATAAACAGTAGGACTAAGAAGCACAAAAAAATAGTACGGCATTTTAACAATAGTCTTGAAGTAAATAGGTAACTATCGCGGAATTAAACAAAAATATGTCTTGATAAAAAAAAAAGTGCAAGTTTCATCCATATTCACTATTGAATATTACTTATTATTGCATGTTTTTTTTATTTAGGCATTTTTTACATAAAATGTATACATTAAACTTGCAGTATTTTGTGTATTTTTTAAATAATATTTTCTTCAACACATTTCTATTAATTTTCTCATACAAATACGCTGAGCTGTCTCGTTCGGCGCATTTATATGGGATGTTGTTATGAGATTTGTATGAGATTTTTTTTACATACATCGTCGCATTGAACGTCAAAACATATGTTGTAAAAATTATGACACCTTACATATAGCACACTGGCTAGGGTTAATATTATCGTTATTGTAACAATTTATTCTTGTCTTATCATGCTGCTATTTGGATTTGGATTGGAAGAGAGGGATCGAATTGTACAAGGGAATGGCCGGAGGCAGTTTCCGGCGCGCCGTGGCGCCCGGGTCAACGGCGACCGGCGGCGCAACGGCGGAGGCTCCGCAGCGGTCGAGCAGTTCGGCCTCTTTCGGCCGCCTGCCCGGCCCCGAGCATCTCGCCGCGATGACCAAGGACCAGCTGAAGGCCGAGTGCCGCCGACGCGGACAGAAGGCCTCCGGGAATAAAGTGGAACTGGTACCCCTTCCCTTTCGAGTTTGCATTTTGGCAGAGAAGCGCGATGTCGCCATTTGAACAATGCCGACTCGCATCGGCTCACTTTGTTTATTGAAACTGTCGGACGGAGTGCCCTTTCTTTTATGAGCGACTAAGCACTCTACATCAGAAAGTTAGGAAACTGCTAAAGGAATACTTCTTCATACAAAACACCGATGCAAATTATTTTCCAATTAAAAATTGCAGTATCATCAAACTTATAATGTCAGGTCATAGTATTGTACAGGGCGCAGATTGAGTAGATTGTTGAAAAGTCGTTTAATACGCAAATAATTTCTTACCCTTTTCAATTTAATAGACAAATGATCGATTATATTCGCACTGACAACCTTATAGCTAGAATTATTCATCGAGAGCACGCTTTCAGATATGGTTTCGTCGATGGAATAGTGTCATTTATAAGTACTCAAAAGTAGCTGTTTTAGACGGAAGTTGTTTTAGGAAACAATGGCACTAGACTCTACTGGAATCATCCAATAATAACCGACAGAACAATAATGGCAAAGAAGCTCGATACATATTGTTTGATGAAATGCGCGGGAGCATTATTTGATTGACGTTACTACAATACTACGTGATGACTATCTCGATAAGGCAGAGGAAGATAACATTATGAAGTATCTCGACTTAGCCCATTATGTTGCTGATATGTGGGAAGCGCGTATCCTTCAGTTGTACCAATAATTGTATCCAATAAGAGCTTCACTATACATCTCAGTAGGTTATCTCTCGGCACGTGGCTCAAACAGGAAATGCAGAAAGCGATAATACTGGCAACAACTAGAATATAGAGAAGATTTCTGCATTTGTAGCTCTTGGCCACCTAGGTCGGGTTCGATAATTCAGAGACTATCTCGGGGCTCTAATCTGGCCTAAATTGTCAAACTATTGGTTTACACAGGTCGGGCCCTAACTGTATGTGCAGTTTAAATATACAATAAAAAAATAATTACGAAGCATAGTAGTTTTGAATTATATTTTTAAAAACTACAAACAAAAATATTTTAATGATACCCAATTTTTTTTTAAATATCTTTCCTAAGTTACGTCCACCAGCTTGTTGACATTCTTCAAGTCGGGTTCGCAGATTCTCAAAAACACATTGACAAGTTGCTCTCGGAATAGCATTGATTTCTCGTACAATGTTTTGTTTTACCTGGTCTATGTTTGTCGGATTCATCATAAAATCCCCACAGAAAGTATCCCCACAGAAAATAATCATTCCGAGTGAGATCTCGGCTCCGTGGAGGCCATTGCATGTCTCTTCGTGGGATGAGTTTCCAGGGAACATCTCTTTCAAAAGGTCTATGGGCACTGGCAGTATGACAGGTTGTCCCATCCTGATGCATATCGCAGTGCAAAATTATTCTTAAACTAGTCCTCTTGATGTTTAAGACTTGACTTCTCTTGCGAGGCGATTGTTGTGGATTTTGTCTGAGCGATTCACTAACACGCCGAATAGTTTCTAGCGTCTGCGCTGACTTCGGGCGGCCTTTATTAATTATTCTCACTGTAAGACCCGGTTGCCTCAAATGTTGTAATCTATTTACGGATACACTTTGCGCTGGCTGCTTCACTAATGTCTCGTAAACCGAAGTAAACACAGTACATTCGCCTTGCAATCGTCACACAATTATTGTTTGCATGAACGATTCCATGATGACTAAAAATTCCACAAATTGACACCCCCCACACCCGCATACGCTCACGGATTTTTTAAATATAAACAAAACAAAAAGCGAATACAGTTAAGGCACACGCTATATATTAAAATAATAATAATAATTTGTATTAAAGCAAATTTAATCACTTGACCTGTTAAAATAAATTTGATTACCTAAAAGCATTACTTAAGCAGTGATATCATAATGTGGTGTCCATAGCAGCACACCACCTGAACACATTTTGAAGCTCTTACATCCCCGTAGAAAATAAACTTACAAAAGGAAAAATGCAGAAATGGGAAATAACTTGCTTTTGGCAGACACTGGCCAGATGAATGGATTACATCAAATCGGCAGGCGTAACCTGGTTATAGAGAAAAAAATAACTGAAAACAGTTCGAGACAGTAGATTATTTAAGAAGCGTACGTACACCCGGCAGTAAAGTATGCTAGCTTGACGAAGAAAATAATGAAGAACTTACAAAGATGCAACAAGCTATCGATGCTGGAATTTTGAAACGGGCACTCCGATCGACTTTTAAAATAAACATGGTTAAGCTAAAGCTGCGGACACACCATTGTCATGTCTTGTCAACCCACGAGACAAAAACAATAATGCATCCGTGGCTTAACTTTTTTCGCTCGCTTTGTCGCAGTTGTGTGCATGCCGATGTTTGCTGTAGCGTATTTGATGAATCATTTTACATACATTTACCTTTTCTTTTTTTTTTACTTTTCTAGGTTAATTAAATGTAGTGTTCTAGTTACAAAAAAGCACATTTACATTTTTATATTAGCATTCAATGAATTTCGTAACCTTGATTTCGTAATGTTCGTCGGAATCGTCAAAAATAATTATTCAACGAATTGGACGGATATGTAGTGTATTCTTTTACTTTGTGGACAGTAACGTGGAATAATTTTATTCCAACGTCGTTCCGCATTTCATTTGATTTTTGTTCAGGCTATCGGCTGTAATTTGTTACACTCAATCTTTTCGCATAGGTACTCGGAATGTTGTTGCCACATATACTAGTTCAATAGTATCATTTTGCATCTGAACGCATTATTGTTTTCAAAATGACGATCGACCTGCTACTTCAAGGCATAAAAGTAAATACAAACGGAGCTACCATAGAATTCACCGACCGGAGTCGGGCCTATTATTACACTTCTGTATTATTACACTCTGAGGGATGGGCGGTGGACTCCGGACTAAAGACCGGCTGTGGTAAGTTTAGGATGGCTGTCTTGCCACATATGAGCGACCACCCGACCACCTTACCCCCTTCGAAGCCATAGAATTTGAGATGTGGAAATTGCAGTTTTAGATATTTTTTCTAGAAACGAGTTATTTTCCTGGAGAGACCAAGATCCTCAAAAAGGTGAAACAGAGATTTGGCTGGGAGGCCACGAGCGCGGGCTTCCACCGCGTGAAAGTAAACAGTGAAGCCGTGCTGGGTGGCGGTATTTCCGAGATCATGATATTTATTTAATTTGTGCTCATGGCGTTTGGGATATTTGATTCCCATGGAACGGTTAATTCTACAATAAGGACTATCTTCCGAGATAGGGAGTAAAATGTTACATCTGGAAGGTTTTGCATCCGAGACTTTCAGGAATTGATACTGCTTAGAGACCGAGTCGACCTCCAGAATCCAATTTGAAGTTTTCTTGATTATTGAGAAAGATAGGGGAATATTTTTTGCCTTTAGAGCCATCATGCATAAACTGTATTGGTGGTGGCGGTTTATTGTTGAAGTAAAGGAGTGACAAAAACGAAGAAACAAACCAAGAGGAAAATTTGAGCAAGCAAATGGATTTCAAAGCGTCGACAACTGATTACATGAATCATTTTCATAATACATAATATTTAAAGGAATAGTCATGTTTCCATTCTTTTCAATTTGATTCATTTTCACACTTTATTATTTTAATTCATTTTCATTAATTCCATGACTTTTTAATATTTTTGTGAAAATAGGTTTTTTTTATTTATGTTCAGATATGTTGTATTTTTTTAAATTAAAATCTTTTATTTCTACATATATGTATTTAGGCGAATATTAGATTTTTAACCTGGTTTTAATTTTACAATTTTCGTTTGAAGTAGTTTCAATATGGTGTTGTTCTTTTTTAATGCCTTTTTGGCTTGGCCGTAGTATTATGTAGGATGTGCCATATAGTTTGATGCATGCTGTGCGTTTGTTTGTCCCTATGTCCATCGGACTTCCCGTTGTCCGATCTTAGCCAAATTTAGTATAAAGCCTTCCTGGATGACCCTAAGCACCACTAGACGGCAGCAAATTCGATCCGAGTCCTGCTGCAGGTGCATCCTGGTTACTTGGTTTGGAAGAGGATCTGGCCAATAGGTATAGCAAGCACAGCATATATAGGTATTTTTGGAATCGTGGTGACGAGAGAAAATTGTTGGAATAGATTTTAACCCATTTTGGATAAGTGGGCAATTACAGGACAGGCCAAATATACCGATGTATATTGATACTTTTCCTGTTATTAATCTTTTCTTGAGAATAGGTACTACGAACGGAATTTATTTTGTTGTAAATATCTTGAATAGTAACACCGTCTAAATTCACGTTTCTTATCATGGGTCCCTAAGCTGTTTTTCTAGCATATTTGTTTTTGTAATGTTGCAGTCTAACATTTCAGTGAATTTCCTATGCTTCATACAACCCCACAAATTTATCCGTATCATGCTCATTTCACTTTTTTTAGAGCGAGGCGCCTGTAGTTTTTTATTTGATGCCATTTTGTTTCGCCAATAAAATCCGACTGAGCTCGTAAAAGTTGAGCGCAGTTCTAGTTCACTCTGATCAGATGCCGATGCCCGAGTGCACTCGGTTCACTCATTGCGTCCGTCACTCAATTACCGTCCGAGTAGTCATCTAAGCGCACTCGTGCCATGTCAACCCAGCTTAAAGGTCGGATAGTCCTGATTTTTTACATGGTTATAAGTTTGGGCTCCTGATTAATTTATTGAATTTTCAACTTCCCTCCACCTACGAAATATGCAGCCGATATAATTTTCTGCACATCTTCCAATATGCTCTACGGCAGCGATTTCCAAAGTATGGGTCACTGCCCACTGGTGGATCTCGAGTGATATTGGGTGGGTTTTGAAACCCTGATAGGATGACAGTCGCAACACGTCGGCCGGTTTGACTCCAGAAAATAGTTCATGTCCCCTCTGCACTAATAACTCTTTGCACAGCAGACATATTTTAGCTGGTTGAAAGTTGGCCTTAAATCAGGGTCGGTACACCTACCGCCATTGAGGCCCTTGCTGTTATTCGCGTGGTAATTAGCCTCTCAATGGCTCGTGCCAACAAGAGTTTAGCTGTACCTTCCAAACCACTTATGCAAGTTGTGCTGGAATGTTAGCCTGCAAAATTACAAAAACAAAAATGTTAGAAAACAGTATTGGGACGCATCAACAACATAATAAATAACGTACTTAGTACTTATTCTCAAGAAAAGATTAAAAAGTCATGGACTGAATAAAAATTAATTAAAATAATAAAGCATGGGAAATAAAGTAAGGAAATGCATTAAAAATAATGAAAACATTACATCTATTCCTTTATATATTATGTATTATGAAAATGATCCATGTGACCAGTTGGCGACGCTTTGAAATCCATTTGCTTGCTCAAATTTTCCTCTTGGTTTGTTTTT
The DNA here is from genome assembly GCA_027564375.1 of Micropterix facetella. NCBI lineage: Eukaryota > Metazoa > Arthropoda > Insecta > Lepidoptera > Micropterigidae > Micropterix > Micropterix facetella. The sequence continues at coordinate 7,727,427 of JAOPUG010000099.1, forward strand.
TCACTCGTCAACTTTAACCATTACCCCCCAAACCACCAATACAGTTTGTGCGGAATGCCTCTAAGGGCAAAACATATTCTACTCTAAAACCATTCCCAATAATTGGGAAGGCTTCTGATTGGATTCTGAAGGTGGATTAGGCCTCTGAGCGGTATAATTTTCCTGAAAGTGTCGGATGCACAGCTCTCAGTGCATATGTAACTCTCTACTCTCCCTTTAATCTCAGAAGATGACCCTTATTGTAAAATTTACAGTTCCATGGGAGTCAAATATCCCGAAAGACGAGTCACGAGACAAACTTAATAAATACTATGGTCTCCAAAATGCCATGATCTTGATTGGCTTTACTATTTCCAACATGCTGTGGAACTTGGCGCTCTTGGCTTACCAGCCAAATCTCTGTTTCACCTCTTAATAATCTGTTTCTCTAGGAAAATAATCAACTCCTTAGAATAAATATCTCATACTGTCATTTCCGTGTCTCTAAATTTTATGGCTTCGAAGAGGGGACTGAATGTGTGGCAAGACAGCTGTCCTAACCATAACACAGCCGATTGTGAGTCCCGGAGTCCAACGTCCACTTCCTAGAATTGTAATAATATAATGATGGACCCGACCCGGATCGGTGGATTCCACGGCAGCTCCTTTTTTATTTATTATTATGCCTGCAGAGAAGTTTCTTCACCTTTCATAGCTGGTTCCTGCCAAGTTTTAACAGCTTCGAAGTGTTCTGAAAGTGTTCCCTTCAATCCCCTTTGTATAAGCCAGGCATCCAGTGTAAAGACACTTTTTTAGCGCTTGGCGGTTTGTAAAAAATAAACCAATTGGCATACTTGTTTCGTGTTTCATGTTTTTTGAGCTGATTTTTTTAGTACTGACATTTTTTTCAGGATTTAAAAATAAGTAAGTACATATTTAGATACATTGATAATATGTATATATTGTGTTAACTTGATGACTCTGGCTTATTACCTACTTTGTTATTTATAATACCTATTTTTTTAATGTGAATAGTAACAAACAATAAATATCAAAGCAGGGTTTGATTTGAGTTACATGCTACGGGCGAACCCGCCGATCTGAGGCGTTTCAATGAACTTTATCATTATATCACCTCGAGATGAACGCAAGAACTTTGAACAATACAATCTACAAGTCCAGCTCAACCACTGCCCGTTAGAAGGCAACCCTTACGGCGAGACACTGAACAAAATCACCTAGCACCCTCGCCCTCTGACTACCAAATTTAGACAGATTTCTCCATCCAACCGTCGGGTCCCAGGTTTGAAGTCGCTTGCGCGGCCTATACTTGATGTAATAGCGTGGTGTTCCGTAACTCAGAAATATCGCAGACCCAAAGTGTCTTACTCGGCTACCACCCGATATTGGCTGGCCGACGGTCGTTTCTAAGGATAGGCGACCTCAGGTCAACATCTACCCATGCTTCTTAAGGAAAATATTGGCTGGTAAACCGACCACTGTGTCAACCGCCCAGTTCCACCCGAGTTTCCATCCTCAGATCAACCACACAGCGGGTTCACCAGGAGTAGGTCGCTCTTCGAGGAGGTTCCCAGATAGGAGCTGCTCCGTGAGTTGGGCCCTAGTGATGGTAGCCGAACTTTCTTCTATTGCAGCGAGAATGTATCTGTCGTTATCGGCATTATGACCGCCATTGCGCATCATGTTTCTATCGTAAAAGTGACATTTTGGCAATTATAGCATCTTCACTCTTGTGCTATGATATTTTGAAAGAAGAAGAAAATGAAAATTTATAATTGTTGAACGTTTCTACAGGAGGAAAACTGAGAAGAGCCGATATACAATATAGAAGAGTTAATGGAAGAGCCGATATAGAAGAGTTAATGGAAGTTAAACGACAGTGTGTAGAGTGGGGTGATAAAATGATAACAAAATACGAAGGAGAGCAATCATTAGCAGTGTATGATATTGTAACAGGAGATGAAAGCTAGGTATACTATTGCGAACCCGAAAGAAAGAGTCAATCGATGGAATGTGTTTTTCCTTTGGTGGTTTTGCCGACAAAAGTCAAGAAAGGTCGCAATGGTAAAATGATGGTTGCTTCTTTTTTTCAACAAGACGGGACATTAGACGACAATTTCACCTGGCAACGAAAGAATAGTCATTGCAGATTGGTATGTTAACATTTGCTCGCCCACTATTTTAGAAAAAGTTTGTGAAAAGCGTCCTCGCAGTAGAGTAGTCCTCCATCACAACAATAACAACAGCGTTTTAGAAGACCTCAAAAGTTGAACCGATGACTCATCCCCCATACAGTCCGGGGACCTTGCACACTGCGATTTCTTTTTGTTTCCAAAAATTAACATTAGTGATTCCAAAACTATGAGGTGTACGGTTCACAATCTCAGAAGCGGCAGTGATAGCATCCCGAGAAACCACTGAAGAGACCTCTAAATAAGACTTGCCGACTGCTTTTCTCAATGGCTTCATAGAATGAAAAAGTGTATAAATTGTCAAGGAGACTTTGAAAAACAGTAAATACAATATAAACAATATAAGTGTCTTACTTTATCAGAATCCAGAAACTTACAGTATGTAAGTCGTACGTCCACTCCAGTCGTATTCTTCTGTTGGCCTCTGGTGAAATTTAGTCTACTGAGCTGGATATTCTGGCCTAAGTAGGCATATTCCTTCGACATACAACTTCGAGGGTTGCATTCCCAACAGTTACCGGTGGGAATGCGACGAATGAGTTCTTAACGGTTTCATGTAGTCTGGGCTGTGATGGCCGTTATGTCAACCTGGTCAGCTCAGCTCACGGGGCAGCTCCTATCCGGAAGAAGCACCAACCTGGTGAACCCGCTGTGCGGTGGATCCGGGGACGGAAACTCGGGCAGACCTGGACAGCTGGCGCACGGGACGGGAATACCGGCCGTGTTGTCACTGTCTGATACCCGAAGGTGTTTAGAAGCGTATGCTTCCTAAGAAAGCGGGAGTTTGTAGGTACTCAAGCTGCTTACCCTTAGAAACGATTCGTGGGCCACCCGATCTCGGGTGAGATGCCGAGTAAAGGATGCCCTGTATCCGCGATAGTTCCAGTTAGGAATTCCCGCTCGCTTGAGGTAGAGGGCTGCGCAAGCGACTTCGAACCTGCGGCTGGTGGAGGAATCCGACCAAATCTGGTAGTTAGGGGGTGAGGCTGCCCGCAGGGTGGCAATTCCCTGTGTCTCGCCGTAACGTGTTGGCCTCTGATGGGCATGTGGTGGAGCTTGGTACGTAGATTGTCTATATCCATTAAGTCTCTGTGTTTCGCCTCGGAAAAGTTGACAATCAAGGTTGGTCACCGGTATCGGGTCAACATGGGCAAAGATTGTTTTGTTTTATCCGTTTTCATGTAGAATATTTATCCATCTTGGTATGTGGAATATTTATTGCCGTTTTTTATGGCGATAATGCGCATTGACGTTTACCGTTAAAGTGTGGCCACTCAGTTTATCGCGTTAATTTGAGGATAAATTAGCGCTGGTTTTTATCGCGTTAATGGGCATATACGTTTACTCAAAATTATTAGGAAGATAGTGAAAAAGAATATTTGAATTCATTTTTCGGTTGGGTCTGGTTGACGGGTGAAGTAAAGGGAAGTATCCTTCTTAGCTCTCGCCCCAAGCAGCGACTGATGCATGAGCGACTGATGAGGGGGATCTAAGCATACAGGTAAGAACGCTCTCGTACATGTTCTCAACTAAAATTGTGGCTGACTATCAGGGTTGTTCCCTTTCTGCGGGCAGAAGGTTTTGCAAACTGTTCGATAGAGTGAACAAGTTGCTACCACACCGCGTCATTTAGCGCTCTGTGGGCGCAGATTTCCTCTCTCGCTCATCGCCCCCCACCTCACGATTGCTCTAAGCGGGAAAGTTCGTTGGCACACTGGTAGTTCCGTTTACACTATGGCTTTAATATACTACTGATGGCGCGAATTATTATGTCAAAAATGCTGCTACGTAGCAATCACGGTCGTTAACTCATGATGACCCGCGAAGAAGAGAAAAAAACGTGAAAAAATTTGATCATTAGTTTTTATTGTAATGTTTTTTAGTCCTCGCAAGTTTTTGGTAAAATTTACTCAAAATGAATTATGTGTTTCATTACCTCTTTAACTCCTGATCTGCGGTAATATAACTAGAATGTCAACTCATTTTGGCTTCTTTACCACTGATAAAACATTCTGCTGCAAAAAAATGAAGACCTTATTTTTTTATTATTTTGTTTGTAATAATTACTGTTATTCATTAAAAATTGCGGTGGAAATGATGATTTTATCGCAATAAAATGATTTTTTCACATAAAATTTAG
>JAOPUG010000099.1:8576522-8587446 GCA_027564375.1 Micropterix facetella
CCAAATTTCAAGAAGATTGGATAATATTTAGGGGTTGCACACATTGATCACTTTTATCTCAAGCTAGCGAAATTTCTAACATTGAAGTGCTTTAGACTAATGGTCTTGTCATGTGTTTCTTTACTTTTTTGCGGGTAATTAGACTTTAACTTGGGAACCAAAAGAGGAATTTGGCTGCTAGAAAAGGTGCCTAGTGGTGAGTCTTTAGGAGCTCTGGTCCCTTTAAAGGAACAAGTAATTCTAGATTTTATTTACCAAGGACATGAAAGAAACACTTTCGGATGCTGCATTTTCTACCAGTATTAATACAGGAAGTGTGGAGGAAAGCAAATATTCCTATTAAGTTGGAGGAGAATATCCGTGCAGGTATACAGAAGATGTACAAAAATACGAAATCTGGGTAAAGAGAAATCGAGAAACACGGGTAAAGCAAATATGATACGGCAGATATGGAAAGTTGATCTCGTCGAGTTATTTTATATTTCCTGGCAAAATGTGATGGACATAACTAGCGTATTACAAGAAGATACAGAATTTCTTAGGTCACAACGAGAAGATCGTAGAGTTTGTCAATGAATGGAGTAGACAAGGTTATCGCCTCGAAAATAAGAACTAAGTGTACGAACTAAGTGAATTAGACAAAAATGAATTGTATAAGAATCAACATTGCAAAGCTATCGCTTAAATAAAAAATCCAGTTATACTGGAAGAATCATCTCCATCATCATCAGCACCCAGTGACGAAGAGGTCGAATTTTTGCCTCCAGCAACGAATGAGATACGTTCAAGGCCTCGATTAAATTCTCTTGATCAGACCCTCACATCTACTTAGGACGAGAACAGCTCTCTATTCGGTAAGCAAGTATTTCATTTATTGAAACTGCAGAAAGCCTTGGCTACGATGTTACAACAAAATCCGTATCTCCAACTACCGTTTACCGAACTCCAATGATCAATAGAAGTAAAATGGCAAAGAAAATTGAATAGTCACTTTTGGAAATCCTCCTCATTTGTTCTTGCATTGGGATAGTAAAATGTTGCTCATGTCCTCAGTTGTCCATGGGAGTATCAAACGTTAGGAAGATAGAGTTGCAGTTTTTGCAGACCTTTGCTTAGCGTACCTGTTGCCCTGAAAGACACTGGTGATCGGATGGTTGAATTAGTTATTCGGGAAGTAGACTGATTTGGGCAACGTGACAATATCATCGGTATATGTTTTGATACTACCTACAACATCTAATAAAAGATTGATCCAAGGAGCATGTACCAGAATTGAAAGGGAATTCAGGCGAATATTGTTGTGGTTGGATTGCCGTCATCACACTATTGATTTAATATTGATCGTACGTTTGTTGTCCACCGTCAAGTGGACAACAAACGTACGATTGGCTTATTTTGTATAAAGGTATTACAAAAGATGATAAGGAAAATATGACTAAAAATTTAGAAACCAAACTTGCAAAGGAAAAAGTAATGAAACGATTAGAGGGTAACAAAATAGTTTTTGAATAAAAAGGCCTGAGCCATTTCGTTACTAATAAAACAAAGACGCTCTTTGAATTGTTTGGGATCCACACTTGACAAAATACAGCAGTGATTCTCTAAGAATTCATGTGAACGCTCTTAAGGTAGTCAATGATACTGCAGAAAGAGGAATTACTCTCATAAAAAAGTTTCACGAATCGGTCAGGATCGAACAACAAAAACATCCTTGTTGAGGTTAGTCGAGTATCACAGAAAAGTCATCACCAAGTGAACGAAAGAAGAGATTGCATCGTTCGAAGTTGATTAATATAACACATGTTTTGCCTGTCATACTAACTATCAATCTTAGTGTCTAGTTTTAGTATTATTTTGAGGTTATGATTTGTATATTTTAGAATAAACGTAATTTACATTAAAAATTTTGGTATATATATTTATATCTTTTACATCACTAAGACTCAAGGCGTAAGCAAATTCTGCATCAAAAAATTGTTTTGTTTTTTGTTGCCTTACAAAGTGTATATAGGTGTATATGTTTGTGTTTGTGTGTGTATGTATGAGATGGGTCGTTAGTTATGTAACACGTATACGTTGGTTATGCTTCTCCACCCAAGTCAGAAAAAATGTCGTATGCCCAGATACAGGCTATATTCGGCCTAGTTGAGTATACGCTGATCATGATCATGTTAATGTAGGGCGTCGTTTGTTTCGCACCATTACCTAGTATGACCAGTATATATATTTCCGACGTTTTATGAATAAATAAACAAATAAAACTAAACCAACTCTATATAAAACTGTCTGATTTCAAAATTCAAAGTAGACTCGTTTAAAAATATAGAAGGATCGATTGTCCTAGAAAATAAAATATAATCTAGAATATGCAGCATAATTTGTACGTAACTATATCACAATTAATAAAATATATAAAAATACTTCATTTTTTAAACGAGATTTATCTGGAAAGTCCGTATAAAAAATATTAGAAGGGCATGAAGCAAACTGGAGGGCCGCGCGGCTGGTTTCCCCCACTCTGTGCGATCCCCACGTAGCTCAGTCTAAGCCCAAGCGCTCTACGAGTCAGTTGGGTCTGTCGCTTGCTCTTTACACTTATTTTCTACCTTCTGTAGCCATGGAGCGTTCACTCACTAAACAGCATCGCATTAACATCAACATTGATGAAGAAATTGGCAAAAATGGCCGCAAGATTTTTCAGTCGTTGCACAAGTGGATAAAATGCGTTGAAGGAACCAACCGTCAACAAGTGGTTGAAGAGGTTTCGGGAGGGCCGAGAAGAATTCCAGGACTCGCGTCCACTTCTGTTTGGTACTGTCCACCTAGAATTCGTACCTCCCATTGCCAAACATGGGAGCGGTGGATCCTTTACCACGATAATATCACTGCCCACGACTCACTTGTGCGAGTATTTTTGGCCTAAAACTCGATTACCGCGGCAACTGATGAGTCTTACAACGGAGAACTTTCAAGGATCTTTCCAGCTATGGAAACGGCGTTTTCGCAAATGTATTTTTTCTAAGGGGGAGTATTTTGAAGAGGACGACATTTTATTAGCCGATTTACAATAATAAAAAAATGCGCTTTTATACGAGATTTTCGGACTAAACCTCTTATCCTATTTACACAATTACCAAAATCTATAAAAAATAGCAATATTTATCACTGATTGGTTTTTAATAATTATAAATGTAACTAAAAAGCAATAATTGAAGCCAGGATGTGGAAAGAAAAGAGAAGAATATGAAAGAGAAGCAGTGCCTTTATTGGGACAAGAAATAAAGACATAACAGAAAGTATTAAATAAGAATGAAGTGGAGAATGTTCATTTCAATCACTCAGTTAGCGCACTAATATGAGGGACCATTTAAGCGAAAATAACTAAGTATAACTCATTCCCACAACAACTGCTCAAACTTGGACAAGGAAAAATCCCTTCTTGCACGAATGGTAGTAGCGTTGAAATAGAACAGGACAATACATTAGGTCGCATAGGCTATAGTCTGAAACATCTTACAGATGCTATATATCCTGGTATAGAAAATCTTCCACAAAGAATTCATCATTGCCTTTGTTCCAGAGCAATAGTATCACCCAGAAACTTTACACTCAATGAAATAAATTATTTTATTTAGCAAAAAGTTCCTGGCAAAATAAAACATTGTTAATCAATTGATAACATCATACATATTTAAGACACAATACCACTACCGACAAGAAATTTTGAATTCCCTATATCCTTCTAGTCTGCCATCACACGACCTAATTATGAAGATCTTTACCCCCAACATGCTGTTAAAAAATTTAATCCCACTTAACATGTGTAATGGCACAATGCTTATTAATAAAAGACTTAGGAGATAATTTAATAGTAGCGACCATTCTCACCGGGCCAGCAGCCGGACAACTAGCGTACATTCCGCGTGTCCCCAAGATACCGACGAACTTACCTATACATATTTTAAACGCTTGCAGTTTCCTGGTGAAAGTGTCATTTGCCATCACAATAAATAATTCTCATGGAAAAACACTTTCGCTGGTAGGAATCAACTTGAGAAGAGTGCTTTTCCCATGGACCAATATATTTTAGCTTATCTCGAGTGGGATCTTCTGAAAACCAGTATATTTTGCTACCAGAATACAATACAACATCTTCACTCTTGTTTGAATGCAATAGAACATCTCCACTCTGGTTTGAATTCGGGCATTTTATTTCTATTGTACTAAAATATTATTTGAGCTGTTTTATGCCGTAATCATTTAAGCATTGTAAAATGGCAGATGAAATTAAACAAGGTATTATGCTCATAGCGTACACTAACTAGGTTCGAGGATCCGTATCTAGAATAAGCTGGTGACGGTAATATTGTAACATGTTTAATTCTCTCACAATTTAATAATATATAATATACATGCATTTATATTTTATACATTAAGTACGAATATATTTGTTATTCAAGTTAGGCTAAAATTAATACAATTCCAAATGGTAGTCTTGTAAGTTGCAATCGTTTTTTGTACAGGTACTTGCTATTGTAATATAGAAGTTGTATGAGAAATGTAGTAGTTTTATACAGCATGTTCTTTCTCACCAATAACCAACTCTGTCAGCATAAATTACGTCAAAACCTATCGACAAAAATTATGAAATATATTTCAAAATTTATTAAATATTTTTTGAATGTTTTTAAACATATTTTAGGAAAAATACTGACTTTTTACTTGACTGCCGCGGTATTTTTCTGCGAATATTTACCAAAATACGATGAATATAAAGATGAAAGTCTGCTCTACATTTGTATTTGTGTATCAATAATTCGTATGATACGCTTTCTCTATCATACTGTATGAAAGTGAAGCATGGACGCTTATGAAGAAGATCGAAGATTGTCCTCTTAAAACCAAGGTTTATAATAAAATTCACCCAACCTTACTTGAGGCACATCACACGAGAAATTTGAGCGAATCCACTGTGTTTGAAAGGTTTATGGACACTTCTTCGTGCAACTGCAAGAATGCGAGTTATTTTTTTATTTATTTTTGTTACAGATCTTAAAGTGGCGGTAAAGACGCCAAAATAATTACAATGGTACACGCGTACAGACTTAGAGTCCGTGGTCATAGAGATTTCCGATTTAAGAGTGTATTTTTAATAATCGCCGGAATTTGTCCTGTTTTGGATAATTGATTGAGAAAATTAACATGCTATGATATTAAATGTATAACCATTGATTATTTACCTATATAACCAATGGTAGTACCAAAATAAAGTCCATGATTTTGTCTTCGTTTGAGAGGGATTATATTTTGGATTTTTCTTATACTTTTTCCCTGTAAAACAATGTTTTACTATCTGTTAAACATTTTACTATTTTGTTATCATTTACTCTCTATTAAACTCTATTAACTGTTATGTAAAACAATCTCTGGCAATAATTATCAAAAATCGGTAATATTGGGGCTACATTTCAAAAGAACAAAACAAAAAACGTAAGCCAATAAAGTCTTCTTTAATTGCCAGGAGCGATATATTTCATATATCTCCTAATTTAGGCATACAACAAAGAAAACGTAAAATATTGCGCCATTTCCCCTGCTAAAAACAGTAAGTGTACGGATTAATTTCGAAATAACTAGGTACTAAATATTTTGAGATAACAAAACAATAGATGCCGGCCAATAAAGCCTATGTAATGCACAGGAGCAATGTTTCTCCACTCGCTCCAAAGTGATTCGCTCGCACTCGATAAACATACCGTGGCCAATCGGGGATCCCGATATAAGAAACTATTTGGTCACTCAGGGCAGAGAGTGCCGGGTGTCGGAATGGTTTAATAACAAATTAGATCGAGACTGTGAGTCCATGAGATATGCAGTGCGTATACCACTGCCAGAAACATGACAGCAATGGTCTTACACCATCGTGTTTCGTACATTATCAAGCATAGCGTAGCATTTTTATGAAGCCGTCTCCTTGTTTGGTCGGCATTGCAATTAGGGAGATTGTTATTTTAGGATCCCATGTACATATTTTTTCTTAGTAAAATGCCTACATATGCAGGATAAAACGACATGCAGAGTTCACTAAGACCTGATTTTGGTTTGATGGCCGCGTTTATGTTATCTTTGGTCGGCTCAACTCACGATTTAGCCTCCTCAATGAGGGCCTTAACCTAGAAGGACCACCGTGACCACTGTCTGTGATCTGTAAACCGCAACCGTTGACATTTGGGAGCGAAATGCAGATCCAGAGGAAAACCTCGGGCGAAACTGGGCGGTTGATGTACTGGACGGTTTGTTGGCCACGCTGCTTAATCAGTAAATAACCAGGGGAGTCTGGAAACGTAAGTTTCCTAAGACAGCTACCTATCTTTAGAAACGATCCGTTGACCACCCGATCCCGAGTGATAATTACGGGCAAAGGACGCCTCAGATCCGCAACAAATTCGAGTACTACCGCTTACGTCAGACAGAGACCGCGCAAGCGATCTCGAATCTATGACCAGATTGGAAGATGGAGAAATCCGTTCAAATCTGGTAGTTAGGGCATGAGGATACATCACTGGGTGGCAATTCCCAGTGCCTTATGTTAAGGCGTTGGACGATTACGCCTTGTTGGCTTCGCTTGACTGTGTATTGTATTCGTCCTTAAGTATCTGTATTCATCTCAATGTGGTAGAACGGCAACAGTCGTTAAAACATCCTGGGATGACGGGTTCGCCCATAGCATTGATACCTCTCAACTATGAGTCCGTGAGAGTTTGGTACTCGAACGGCTCTATGCAGCAACCTGCATGCCATCGTGCAGGCCTTGTACAAGCCATCGTGGCTCAAGATGGCCAGTTTATCTTGTTGTTTGGCTCAACTCGTGGATCAGCCACCATCCGGTAGCCTCCTCGAAGATAAGAATTACCTCTGAAAATCTTCAGTGAACTCTGCCTGCTCTTGTATCCTGCATATGTGGGCAGTACACTGAGGAAAAAATATGCACGTGGGATCCTTAAAGAACGATCTCCCTAACTGCAATACCGGTCAAACAAGGACATGGATTCATAAAGACATAAGACGGTTTCGGCATAGACAGCTATGCTTGATAATGTATGAGGCACGATGGCGTAAGACCATTGCCGGCATGTTTCTAGCAGTGGTCTACGCACTGCATGTCTGGAGCGGTCTAACTACCAGAACGCCAAAAGCTGTTATATAGTTACCTTGCTAAAATGTAGCCAAGGACTTATCCTTTGTAGGGATGCATCATTATCAAACATTATGTAAGTATGAACCGTTTGGACTATCCGTTGCATTTCGACATAAAAGCACGTACGATATCATAACGGTCTATTCTGGTGGTATCATTTTATCACAATGAAATTGCGATCCAGTGCAATGGTGTTACTGTTATAACAGTAATGGCGTTATATCTAATCACAAAATTTTCGGTAGCTTTCTTACGTAAACATGGCGGTATATATAGATTTACGAATGCAACACAATTAGTCTAGCAATTTTCATTTCACCATTACGACCGGTAAAATTATTTTTCGCCGCATAGTGTTATCTGCAGTGTGCTGGGGGAATTCCCTCTTGTAAGGATCGTTTAATCGGGCGAACGACCGGGGAAGTCCAGAAATTCCTTATCATTTACTTGCATCCTATAATCTTCATTTTCGTCGGCCTCTTGATTTTTGCTATAATATTTCTGTTGTGTTTGGCATATATATAGTCATTGTTATAATATCCGTGTTAATTTTCTTCTCCATCGAGAAAATCCCATATAAAGGGCTTTCTGGTTTCATGGTTTGTGATTTCATGCGTTATACAATCCCAAAATTATTATTTTCCTCTAGAGTTGAGCACTGAATGATTATTATTATAGTTCCTCTCATACAAGTAGTCAGTTAGCTATATTAAGTTCGGCATGCGGAAATTTAATATTTAACATGTAGACTTTGCCACGGTGTTGTAAAGTCTATATGGAATTGGTATTATTATTATATTAGTATACCGTAGCATTTATTATCCTTAGCAGATTTATCTTTGTTGATTGTATAATTAATAAGAGCTTTGTTTTGCGAAAGTAGGAATGGTGTTTACCTCCGATACTCTATAAAAATCTTTCTTGTCAAGATTATTTGCAAGGATGGCAGTGTCCTCACCAAGACACAATTGTGGAGCATGTGTTCCTTCAATAGCATTTATATTCATATTTTTCAGGTCACAGTTAATTTTGCTTGAGCAACCTTTACTATTCTCGTCTGAAATTAAAATCACTTTCGGCTTCTTCTCAGTTTCATTTATAACATCTTGCATTTTCTTGCATCCTTTATTCCTTTGTATTTTAATCGGCGTTTTCATTGTTTCATTTGCATTATCAGGTTTTTGGGCTTTGACGCTGTTGTTTTTTCGGTAAATCCTTTTGGAGTATTTGAATGGCTTTGCACTTTGCTTTTGTCATTTCCCCCCCTTAATAGTAGATTCTTTTGTAGTTTGGTTCATGTTAGTTCCCGTGTTGTTATGATATATTTGCTTGTCTGTTAGTAGTAGTTTTGTTGTAAAATGCCATTTTCAGCCAGAAGGGAAGTGTTATAAATAAGATTAACGAATTTACCGCGTGAAGTTTTTCAGCACCCGACGTTTCGGCGATGTTGCAACCGCCGTTGTCCAGGGTAGACTAAAGTACTGTCAGCGTCCGTTGTTCTGCGGGTAGGCGACAAACTGCTGCTGCTACTGCGTAGATTATAACTGTGGTGGGATGGCGGGTTCGGCGCGCGCGAATTTTGAACATACTAAAACAAGATACAGTGAGTGTTGTGTGCACGGCGAATTTTCAAAATTCATGCGTGCCGACCCGCCGCCCCACCACCTTTATACTCTACGCAGTAGCAGCAGCAGTTTGCCGCCTACCCGCAGAAAAACGGATGATAAATGACAGTACTTTAGTCTACTGTAAATACGGAAGGAAGTTCCTTCCGTATTTTTTTTATATTCCGGTATCCCAATTCAGATATCATTCCAAATCCAGGTATATAGAATATAGCTCAATATTCATCTAGGATCGGGTATTTTTTAAAATATTTCTACATTGCTTCTCATTTTATTTTTTTATATTTCTACTTTTCGTTACGTATGTGTTAAGGTATATGCTCTGTATAAGTAATATGTAACGGAAACTTACGTTTCCTAAGAAAACAGTATTGATGTTGACCTGTTGAGGCCTATACTTATAAATGACCCATTGGCAACCCGATCCCGTTGATTAACGCGGGCAAAGGGTGTCACGAGTCTACGATGAAACGCGCTCACAACAGGTAGAGTCTCACATCTACGGATGGTGTCTATTCTGGTGGAAGAAGCAATCCATCCGAAAACGGTAAACAGGGATTGAAGGAGCCCCACTCTCCACTGGATTACCAGTGTCCTCGCTGTTGAAGGACGGCCTCTGTTGGGGCTTTGGCAGTACTCGATCAATAGATTTGTTTCGTCCGCTCAGGTCATTGTGACTCATCTCGAGGTGACAAAGCGAAAAGGTCGTTATAAAACTCTGATATAGCTAGTTCGCTCGCAGAAATTGACAAACTAAGCTGTGAGTCCGCGACGCGTTCGTCGCAAATAATGTGTACTACTTTTCTAAGAACGTATGTATCGCATGGGACCAACTTTCTTCCGTTTCATGGCTTACGAGCGAAACTGTGAACCGAATCCAGTTCAATATATAAATACTCATTAATATAACCGTCTACTTTGGGAGTTGTGATTAAAACTGTCAATGCTACGCTTGGCGTAGCGCGACGCTACGCCCGGCGTAGATTGTAGCGTGGCGTGCGCCCCGCGAAGCTACGACGCTGCATTTTTTAGCGGAATCGCACGCGATACTCGCAAACTAATATTTTATAAAATTCGCCCGGCTGAAATAATGTATGCGTTCTGTTGGGCACGAACGGCTGCCTTTATTGATCTGGTTCCGCGAGCGCCGCGGAACCGAACCGAACGCTCGGCTACCACCCAAATGTTATGTGTTGACTCTCTCCGCGGAGATTCCGGATGCTATACCATTGCAGATTCAACCACATTTTATATACCTAAAATACTGTACACTTCGGAGATGTACGAAAGGTACGAAAAACAAAAGTAAAGCGACAAAACCTGAAGCAGGTTGAAACGATATCATTTCGACGTTGCACTTCATGCGCGTAACGTGTAACGCTGAAATTTATTCTTTTATTAGTATTGTCGAAATATTCTATAATTGTGACGTTTTGTTTCGCTTTAGTAAGTCGCTGTGGCGTCACCAGTTAGAGATATCTGCAATGTTATTTTTCTTATAAGTCGTCCAAAAAGGTTTTGTTTATTTCTATAATTTGTTGATAACTTTATTTGCCAAAAAATTAAACAAACTTGAATGTTGCTATTGTATTTAGTCGTTTAGTTTATATGAACATCGGTCAAGTAACAATTTTATAATTATATGTTAAATTGATATGTATATAGATAAATAACCAATTTCAACTTCATGCTAATATGTGCAACTCTTTTTAAGAATAATATTTCACTGATACTCTCTGGATAATAAATCTTCTACGTTTTAAATAGTAAATAATTGGCCTTATTCTTCAACCACGCCTGCTTATACGCGTATGACTGCCTATACACGGATGTGCTATCAAAAAATTCATCCTACTTCTGATTCCTCAAAACCACTGCAGCGGACACTAAGGTCGCCGAACCGTTACGTTTCACATACGTGTCATAATTCCAATTAGAAAAAAAGAAAATACGCGTACGTCTGCTTTTTCGCGTATCATACGCGAAAAAGCAGGCGTATGTGCCTAGAGAATATGCCTGAATAAAAGGTAATGATGATAGTGATTTTTTTTCAAATAATGACGTCTTATTTATAACGTTCATTATATATTAAAAAAACACA
>JAOPUG010000099.1:8609136-8630654 GCA_027564375.1 Micropterix facetella
AGCCAGGTTATATATTTTTATCATGCAGTTTTATTATAACTCAAATATCATAAAGCATATTGAAAGAAAGAGATAGGGCATTACCATTCTTAAGTACGGTCTATGTCATATATCTAGTTTCATACAAGCACATAAAAATATATAACCTGGCTTTCAATACGAATTGCAGGCAAATAATAATGTTATTTTTACCACGAAGAAGCGAGACAACGCTGCTGAGACGGAGCGAGACAACGTAGTACACTTTAATACCTATACTGGGTTCCGATTTTTTAATCGATAGAGAAAATATCTTATACAGGTGACATTATATCAATAAATGAATGCTGCAGTGCGTACAAAATACTACTGAATCGTTGCAGAAAAAATTTCTTTCGGACTGCGTTCGGATGCTTGCTAGAAGTGTTTTTCCAATTTCTTAATATAAAATAAAGCATTTCAAGTTGTAGAATGGTAAGGAAATACAACGAAGCAGAGATGATGTCAATCGCGCGAATGTGAACTGTCAACTGACTAGCAGCTTTTCATGAAGAAGGAAGCTGGCCCCTTTTTTGTTATATAGCTGCCGATGGCCAAAACGAAATATAATACATATATTTAAGCGTCAATGGGTTATAGCAACTTTAGACTTATTGTTATTTTTGAAACCGCATGTCTCAGCATGCCAATATATTGTTTGCAAATATTTAGTATGAAAAATTAAAAAGACAATTTTAGGCACTTTCTGGGTATTTTGGAGTTAATTTTCGTTTAAATGATTTGATCAAAATGAGAAATTAAATCGATTGCAAGCAATTTTTTTTCTATAAAATTGAGATAAAATATAGATTTAAAACAAAATTATGATGCCATACCAAAATCGATGTCACAACTCCTTCCAGCATTTTTCTCTATCTGCTATAGTTTTAGATTTCTCCATACTGGCCTTGTTGTAAAACTGTACCTTTTAACGAGCAGCTCTCCTTCACCGTAAAAGGCACACCGAGAAATGGCCTGTTTTTCCGCAACTCATCCATTTCCCCACCACCTTTAGCTCGAGCATCGTCTAATATGCTGTCAGCGTTTCTTGCATCCTCCATTGCAGCTTCAAACCTCTCTTCTACTACGGCATTAAGCAGAGGCTCTACTTCGCGGACTCTGCTAATAAAGATAGAGAGTAGCTTTTCACTGGTGATCTGAAAAAAATCATAATAATATATTAAGAGAGAATTGTGAAAGATTTTAACTGATGATTTATCATACATAAGGAACGCATAAAGGAGCAACAATTTATTTAAAAACATTTTTTTGACATTTGGAGATGTTTTTTACATGAGATTATTTCGATGAAAAACCGAGTCGAAAATCAACTTAATTTTTTTATCTACACCTTTGTTACTGAGAAATTAAAAAAAAATCACCTAAATTTGAATTAAAAAATGCTATTTCTTGGTAACCAAAGCCTAAATCAAATAAAGTTTTACATTATTTGTTAAACTCAATTATAATCTAGAATAGTATTCTTTCTCTGTAACAAAAAAACTTTTGTTTTTGCCAACATATCCATCTTATATGCCTGAAATAAATCATCTTTCGCAATACTCCGTTAACACTCTGGATATGGTACCTATATGTATTATATAGTATTACAGCAGAACCTCACTCTTCTTCTTAAGTGTCGTGACCGTTATCGGGCATTGGTAATCATGAGGGCAATCCTTACTTTTAGAGACAGCAGAATGGAATAATTCTTCTGATGGCATGTCGTGCCGCTGTACAATTGTTTTCACAATTTCGGTTTCTTTTCTCATACGTCGCAGAACGTCTTCGTTGTGCATATTCTCCATCCAGCTAATGCGTGTTAGCTGGTTTAACAGAGAACACTTATAGTAGAACAGAAAACATGTAGCATCGCAGCATCTCCACTCGAAGCTAAAGGTTGTGGCGATGACTCCATAATACCTTTTGCATTTGTCGGTATGCTGCTCATACTCATTCTATATGGTATCTGATCTCTGACATACTGTTGCATATGTCAGTTTGCCGAAGCGCACAAGTGGTTTGCCATATGCGACTAAACCATTATAGATATTATTTTTAGAGAGGATCATTCGTCTTGCTTATATTAAGTCGCAGGCCGCAATCAACATAATGAGCATAGAAACATAAAGAAGATAATGATGAAATTGGGGGGGGGGGGGTAGCCGTTTACAACTGCAATAAGACCTAATTTTAGGTCTATTAAGCCTAACACCTAACTATGTATCTATTGGCTAGCAGTTCATACAACCAGTTCACCGAGGAGTCTAGTCGCAGAAGCCGCACACATCAGCCGTAGCAGCTTCACATGTTTGTCTATTATTTTAAGTCTGTAAGCCGGGTATGTACCTAAATTATTACATGCTCAGCCAACTTACATAGGGCATTCAATAAGTTCTCGGTATAGATATGTTCTAACCTCTTTTTGTATACTTTTAAATACTGGCCACATACATTCACTTATAGCCAATAAATAAAAATAGAAAAAACATTCATTTGTTTTTTTGTTAATGTTGAACATAAACGATAAAAATATGAGCAATTTTACGTTTTTAATATAATTAGAGCTTCGTGCTGTTATTAAATTCTTAACCAAATAAGGTAAGAGCCAAAAATGCATTAAAGAGGAAATGGATGCTGTTTACTGGGAATCTGGCCCTTCGTTATCTACTATCCAAAAGTGGTCTAGTGAATTTAGACGTGGGAGGCAAAACATCGATGATGACCCTCGCGCCGGCCGGCCTGTCGAAGCCCCTTCACAGAAAATTGTTGAAAAAGTGGAGAAAACTTTAATGGAAAACAGTCGAGTGAAGATCAAATCGATAGCTGAGACACTTGGACATTCTACTGGTACCGTACACAACATCATTCATGACCAACTTCATATGTCAAAAGTGACCGTGAGATGAGTGCCACGAATGCTGATGCCGCATCAGAAACAAGTACGCGAGGAATGCTGTTCGCAGTTTTTGAAGCCATGTGGAAACAATCCAGACGCAGTTATCGAAAGAATTGTTACTGGAGATGAAACATGGGTTTATAATTATAACCCTGAGAGCAAGCAAGAGTCGATGCAGTGGCATATCAGAGGACCAGCTCATCCCAAGAAATTCAACGTCATTCCTTTAGCTGAGATGGTCATAGCCACCATCTTTTGGGATTATCAGGGGATATTGCTGATAGACTATAAAAATAAAGGTGTCAATATCACGGCAGCGTACTATGCCAATATTCTATGGCAATTAACAGCAGCCATTAAAGAAAAAAGGAAGGGAAAATTAGCCAAAGGTGTGCTGCTTCTGCATGATAATGCTTCAGCACACACCGCTTAGATTGCATAGCTACCGCGCGCAACTACGGGTTTGAAACTATGGACCACCCACCGTACAGTCCAAACCTGGCCCCCAGTGACTATTTTTTATTACCGAACTTGAAAAAGATCTCCGAAGGAATTGATATGCTGACGATGAAGCACTGGCGGCAGCTGTGACTGAATATTTTGCCAACCAAAATGAAAACTACTTTTGTAGGGGCTTGAAAAAACTAATTGACAGATCTAATAATGCATTGAGATAAGAGGGGACTACATTGAAAAATAATAAAAAAATATATATCTGCATATCTTTGTTTTCATACCTATACCGATAACTTATTGAACGCCCCTCGGATCATTAAATGTGTAATTTTTTCATTGAGGTAAATTAACGGACATAATAAAATATGTATCGTAGGGATGTCACGCGTGCGAAGCTGCGGGTAACAGCTTGTCTATTTACTATATGCCTGTGACAGTGGTCTTCAAAGATGAAGAAGTAGTCCTTGTAATAAAGTGAATGGATCGGTCTCCCGATACCATGCTCATGAATCGTTTCTTCTACCCTTGCGTCGCCTTAGCGGATGGTGAATCCTTTGCAATTCGACCCACCACCCCCTTGTTATCAGCGTGGGGAATCCAGCTCGTCGCTGCGATACTGTTAGCGCCGGGGCGAGATTTGTGCGCCGTAAGACAACCATCGCGGATAAAGTGTCAACTTGCCTCTCACTTCCGCCTGCCAGGGACGGCAGCAGGCAACAATCCAAAATACTGGATAATAATATCATTTTATGTGTGCTGGTAGCCCTAACTCTGCAGCTTTTGCTGATAGAAAAATCAGACAGCCGAGGGATAGCGCGGTATGTTTGGAATCGTGGTGACGAGAGAAACTTATTGGAATAGGTTTTAGGCCATTTTGGATAAGTCAGGGCTTACCAATCACGGGGCCGGCCAAAGTGATATATATTGCTACTTTTTCTGTTACTTTGATAAATGTGACCTGTACGATATTATGGTCTATTAACCAAAGTAGTTATTATTGCCAATATACAATTATGTATATATTATATTTATTTGTTTGTTTATTTATTTATTTATTTATCCATACATGTTAGAAATATAGTACGGGCACGTACTTTTAAATAATGGCGAGAAGTATTGACTACCTGTACAACTTAATGTACATTGCGCTCTTAACTAGATCTACTTACGCTTTTGCATAGGTGAGCGACGACCCCTGGATGATACAGAAGGTTATTAGAAATTGTCTCTCTGTTCCCACCCATCATAGCTCTGTAAGCCATTTTTTCATATTTATTTTGAAACTGTTAATATGCATGGATTTTATTTCAGAGTTTAGACAATTATACATTTTAGGGGCGATAAAGTTAACTTGTCTTTGCGCGGAATCTGCAAATTTGCCTACCCGGAGAACAATAAAGTTCAGTCCGTCAGTAGCTCATGTGAGTGCCATTGATGATAGATATTGCTGGCTGCAGCATTATGGATTTTATTGAAGTCTGTTTGATCTTATACCTAGGACCTGAAATTTCTCAAATACTATATTCGATGCAAATCGAGGATGTTTTCCCCAATCACACTTAGTACCAGCTTATGAGTAATTAGTAGTGTCTCAAATACCAACTTAGTATGCTATAATAACGTATGTTCAGAGGCCTTGGCATTGTGCCTGATATACCTAAATATCATATACTCATCGCATAGCTCTACTGCCTACGTGAAGATTCGACTCAATAAGCCCCCTCAACGCTTCGGCTCAGCGATAGCTTCCGAACGTCAACAATTCGTAACGACTGCGCGCCGGCACCGGACATTATGGCACCAAGTTTCGGCGCTGAAGAGTAAAACTGTGTCGTCGGCATAATATATAATCTTACCATTATTGGGAATGGGGAGGAGGCATAGGTAATTAATATAAACGAGAAATAGCAGAGGTCCTAGTATATTTCCCTGTGGAACACCATATTCAATAAATAGTTCTTCACTTATTATGTTATCAACCTTTACACGTTGATTCCTATCAGAAAGGTAATATTTTAGAAGATTATGCGGAAGACATCTTATGCCTATATTATATGGCAAAGAGGAATCAGAGATACCATAAGGTATTTCTGTAGGTCCTTTTTTCAGTTGGATGAACACAGTTATTATGCATAAATATTAAGATCTGGCAGATGAAAGCAATTGAAATTACATTTCTCATGTAAGTTTTAATATTATTAGGTGCAGTGGTATTCTATACGCACATTAGTAGCGCTGCAGCGTTCAGTTACTTTCAGCGTAGCCATTTGCTTTCGTGTTCAAATGATAGAGATATGACGTCTATGGTTTTCAACCTAACTTATTTAAGTGCGATGACATTTCAAAGCTCCCTTCGAAACATAACGAGGAGAGTTTCCTGGTTGCCATTTATCCAACGAGGCCTCTTCGTTCACGACGCCAGCAACCATTAGATGATGGATAGCCAGCATCTTCCAAATATGACATTTACTATATCAATTCAAAAATCGAACCCCAGTATTGACGGCATCTCCCAGCAGCGTTGTCTTGTTTCCTCGTGGCAAAAACGGCATTGGTTTATGCCTGCAAATCATACTAAATGCCAGGTCTATATATTTATACGTCAGTGATCACAGCCCGGCAACATGGTGCCTCGTAGCATCGTAACACGCGCTACTGCAACATACTTTTGCGACACGAGTCTGAAAAAGAAAAGTCTACGAAAAAGAGGCAGACTTTCGACCGACAGAATAACAATATTCTTGTAAATTGCTAGGTACACTTACCTACTTATAGCACATTATACATACCTACTAAATCTACATTAGGGCTGCTCAGTCTTTCAATTAGGCAGGTACGATCATTCAACGTCGGAATTAGTTGGTTTTCGTCCTCCAATCAGGCGATTCAATTAAATTGAAACGAGGAAGCTCGTTTTCTAGTTAATCAATCTTCAAGGGCTCTTTTCTCGTATAGTTTATTTTGTGAACGTTCACTATATAAGTAGATATACGAGGGCCACATTGAAGGTTTTCGAAATGAATAAGAAAAAATCACAATGAAAGGCCTAAAATCAATTAATTGTTTCTCAACATATTCTCAGTTTATACGTAGGTATAAACATATTTTCATAACATTTATTGCACTTCTCCGCGGTGACCTCAGAAACATGTTTCTCATATTCTTCGACAGCCTCTTCTGGCGATTAAAATCGTTGACCGCGCAATTGGTCCTTCATTTTTGGGAACAAGAACACACAATAAAGATACAATTCATAAATAGGTTTATAAAACCTTCGGATTAAACGTTTATGAGTTAAGTCTGCTCAACTGTTCTTAAGTTGTCCTCGAACACGCTCCAATTTATCCGCCATGACAGTGCAGAAACTTCTTCTTCTTCTTTTGTTTCTTTTGTGGTAATCGCCAACAAACGATGCCTTTCTGCCAAGTCGTTTTCGGAGGACAGACTACATTAGTTTGTTAATAGGGAGGAGTACAATGATTGGCGCTCAAATGGAACTTTCGTTTTTGAGATCAAATACTTTTGGAATTGGTTTTGAAAATGTCTGATGAAATATGGCTTTCAATTCTGTAAGGATTGGAGAATTAATATAAACCGAGTTGGCTTACTAAACTCTTGCTTTCATATCGAAATTCACAAATTAGTAGGAAACATCCAAAAGCATACTCATTGGTAAACACCCAAAACTTCAAAAGCAAGGTGATTGATTGGCACCAGTTAAAGTATAGTGATTAGCAGTGCCAGACACTATACACGTAAGGCGCCAATGAATGTGCGCCATGAATCACTAATACATCAAATCAGATAAATTACAGTGATTAGCCATTATGAATACTATAAATAGTAGTGCCAACGGAGTAAAAAGCACAATGATTGGCAGTGCTAACATTTGTTTACAGAAGCTTTATGACAGTTTTAGGGTCATTTTTTCAAAACAATCTTCAATTACAATTCTTATAAATTATAAAATGCCATAGTAAATTCCAAAACCGTTTTTTAATGATTTGCCCCATGCCAATCAATTGAACTTTCTTAGTACAGTGATTAGCCTACTAGAACTTTGTTTTTGGTGGTTATTAATGACTTAATAACTTATAATAACTGCATCAAACCAAATATCACAATTAATTAATCAAAAAATAAACAATTCTTTACTTTCTAGAAACATTAAAGATTTGGAAATACAGCAAGAAACTTGCCCACTCTTCCTGAATTTCTCTAATGAATTCACAGCAATTAGGTACCTATCACTCCCTGAAGCTGTCGGATTTTTTAAGCAGTGTTCCTAGTCGTGAAACATAAAAGCTACTGATTGAGTGTTAACAATAAAGAAAGGTTAGAATTTTAAAAAAATATTTATAAAACTTTTCCAAGCTGGCATTTCCTACTAATAGCAAATTAAATCCAATGATTGGGAGTATGCCAACAATACTACTATCTACCCTACTAAGACTTCTACTATCTCCTACTATCTACTACTATCTCCCCTACTAAGACAAAACTAAAACAACGAGACAACGGAAAAAACATTATTATATCAATATAAAACAGTGCAGAAACGGAATAAGAATTAATACAAAAACGTGCCTAAACTGTGCTTGGCGTCATTTTTATCAGTTGAATATTAGGCTTCGTTTTATTGCGTTATAGACTTTGAATTAGGTATCAATAAGAAACGTAAAAGGAGCCAGTATAACCGACAATATAACCAACTATTGGCGGTTAGCATGCCAGATTCTCGCGTGTTGCATTACCGATTATTGATTGGTTGTCCGTTGAAACAATACGGCTTAAAGTAAACCTCATTTGATAGCAATTGAACCGCTTATAAATTAATTAGGTACATACAATATGTAACATACTCTTGCACAAACACGTTTTTCTATTTTGCTGTCGGCGCTCCTTATTTGAACGAAACCCCTACCAATCAATAAAACAACAAAACAAACACCAAACACTCCCGTGATGTCCTCCTATTGAAGGCGTAGAAATATCGCGCCATGAATCGCTGGGAAAAAAATCGTGTGAAAACGCATCATCTACGCAACCACGCCGCTGAACGTATCAGCTCGCTAGCGCTCGGCGATTTTCACCACTCTACATGATTCGACTTTGGATTCGATTCGAATTTGACAATGCTTAACAGCAATTTTTTATTTCTTTTCACGGTTGTAGATGGGTAATTGTTATTTTTCCCCAAAAGAATATTTACATTTTCCTTGGAGTCTTCCGATTTTTTCTTGGTAATTTGAAAGCTTGTCCCTGTGACCTTTTGACTTGTCTCATCCCATTAGCCGACTGTAGCACGTTGCATCGTTGTCTTCGTTACACCTATTTCGTCTTATTCGGTAGCTCTGCCTACTAGGTATCTATCCTGATAATTTTGAACATATTCGGTTAGTTATGTCCTTTTTCGGTTTAAAGCTGATATATACTTACGAGTAAGATGTAAGACATGTATATGCAAAAAAAAAATCTTCAACTTTTAATTTTCAATGAAAGTCGTAGATATAATAGTAGAACATATCTGATCTGATTATTGTACATGTTTTGGAATATTAAAATGAAAAAAGTGGATTTTAAAAATGTATTTAGACTAGCTTTACCTTTGGACTAACTCTCATTTTACTAGATAGGCTCATAATGTTTTCACTAAAAATTCAGTTTCAAAATAGTCTATTATTTCTGACTCTATTATTTCTGTATCTATATTACCATAGGATACTCTATTCTAGGATTTGAATTTGATATGAAATAGAATGTTCTGTTGCCTAAAGCTCTTCGCCCAATTTGGACCCGTCTACGACAATGATGATATGAAAAGAGAGGGTGTTACATTCACATAGTCCTACTCTTAATGATTAGACAGCTTACCTGTTATTATTATCTTAATATATGTTAATATTGAATTCTGTCTACTATGAACTCATTCTGCAATCAAATAATGTACAAGACCAGTCGTAGAATCTACGACTGATGAGCCGCACACATTAGCCATTGCCGTTATAGTCAACACTGGGCATGGCGCATACATATTTAGCTGACTCGTCTTCCGGGGTGTCGATTTGTGTAGGTTCTCTATTGGCATTTTTGCTTACTCCAGACTTGTTCCTCTCCACCTATGATTTATGCACTCCTTGGTTCTATCACGCAAGGGGTCCCTCCTGTACCTACTGCTCTGTCAGTAGTAGCATGGACTTAGGATTGGTATTATTAGTGGACGATTAGTGGACGAGATTAGTCCATCCGCTTCGTCTTGCCTCTCTAAGAAACTGTATCGCTTCACTATATAGTTTACCAACTTATTATTTGAAAATAAAATAGAATGGAAGATCTGGGAATCTCCGATCATAAAGCAATAAAAATTGACATTATAATGAAAATTTATGGGAGAGTTAAAATTTAGAGTGAGATAAAATGACAATTACTCAAACAAAATTCCTGTGTGTTCTCGGTGATGAAAATTTATTTTTTATTTTTTTATTTTTTTATATTGTTAAGGAAACCTTACAGCTATTACAGAGTCAAATATCTAAATTATACTATAAACAACAATGCCATTTAAATGTTTCCACCTAATATTCTAGAAAAATAATTTGTTCCTATGAGTAAAGTCGTCTAGGAATTGGGGATGGGATGGGAGGAAGGAGATGGGGATAATATAAATAAGTTGTACATACACTAAAGTTACTCATGTAAATATAAATATAAAATAGTGATATAATTTAGGTCCAGTTTTTGTAAATCCTACATATTGTATATTAAATATTTAAAATATTATTTACGCTCCCCGTCATACATTGCCTTTCAGAATTTACTGAATAAGAGTTTTTAATGCACTCACAGATGTATTAAAGAAGTCAAAATCGATTTAAAACGGAACAGACACAGTGGGAACTGCAGTCTAAATTAAGCAGGGGTTGCTATGTGCTACGGTTCACAGATCACTGAACGAATGGCAGACGAGAAATATATATTTTCTTACTTTGAATCCATGCTAGGCCACGCAATTTCAATCTGGGGTAATTGCTATGCCTGTCACAAAGATCCATTATTCATCCTACATAAAAAGAGTTACGAATTATAGCAAAGGTAAACAGTGATAAAAGCTGCAGACCAATTTTTAAACATCTAAAGTTATTGACAATTGCAGCTTTCTATTTATAAAGACTATTATTATATTTTTATATTAAAAAAGACGTAACAAAACGCTATATACCTACTGCATACTAAAAATAAAAATAAATTTATTTTATCTGCTACTGCTAGGAAAGGAACTGAATATTCCGAAAGATATAAAAAAAAATTATCTCCACACCTTAAAATTATTTAGTCACGCAGTATTCACGATAGCCCTGAAAAGGTTTTTAATTGATAATGTTTTTTTATTCCATTAAAGAATTCATAAATTATACAAAATAGACCATTTCCCTAGATATTTTGTATAATACTTATGATGATTATTATCCTGATTATTTTTATTGATTATTTTAATTTATATTTAGCGAGTAGATTATAGTGATATGTTTTATGGAAATATAGACTTTTGTTATGCTTTTCTATAAATTGCCAAATTATGTCATTATGAGTATGCGCTCTCTATACAAAGTATAACGCGATGTATCTACTTGTATGTAAAAAATCTTGATGTTTCTAAAAGTGATAAATATAGTTTTAGATTATATAACTTAACTATGTTGTATTACTTAGTATAAAATATTGTATGCTCTATGAGCAATTATAATGTTGTAAATCGGCATATTACAAAACAATAAAGAAATTTGAATTATTGTACTTTAATGTATGTAATTTTGGACCCGGCTAAAGAGACGTCCGTATTGTTGCAGAGTATGTCATTGTCGTACGGCGGCGGCGGTGGCGGTGCGACGGGCGGCGCGTCGGGTAGCGACGCGGACGCCGTGTCGCGCCGCCTGCGCGCCGCCGAAGCCCGCCGCGCGGACGCGGAGCGCGCGCACGCCGACGCTCTCTCCATGCTGCGCTCAGCGCCGAGGGATGACGCGCACCGCCTCGAGCAGCTCCAATCACGCGTGCGAGAACTCGAGAAGAAGGTGAGTAGTTCGATTTTGATCTTTGGGATGACATTTTGAGGGGCCATTAAGGGCGCAGGTTATTAGATGCAACCTCAACCAGTAATGTTCGCTGTTTTCAGTGGCGCAGGCGACATGTCTTGTGAAGAGGAACGTTTACTAGATTTAAATTCCAATTGAAATTCAAAATGTACTCTGTTAGGAAGATGCCAAAGAGGATATTCAAAAGCAAATAATTAAAAAAAGGCAGTTGATTAACTTAGCTCAGTAAAATGTTCCATCTGGATTGCTTGTATCGTAAGTATAGCAATAGATGGTATTGAAACAACTGTCTAAATATGATACGTCGCTGATTTTTGATGCAAGAAACTTTGCATCGACTACAACTCGCCAATCTCGACAGAGGCCTGGCGCTGGTGCGATATTTTTTTTCCATTTTGCGTCTGCCCTCCGTCCAGAAGATACCTACATTATTGAAGACGTGCAATGAGAATCCAGCATAAACACGACCAGAGGACGCAAGTGCTTCCAATGGCCTGCACACTGCAAGAGCAGAAGTAAGCAGCAGTCAACATTATATACATAGCAAAGTCTTCTTCCGAAGATGATGATATGTTGACTAGGCTTTTGTTATATCTGGGATGTTGATAAAGATACTGTGTGGTAAATATTGATATTGACTAAGCCATGCAATCCCACGATGCAGGTTTCTGATTCAAATTAGTGGAATGTGTTACTTAAAGAATGTTAAGGAAGAATTATCTCGCGGTGAAAACTGGAGGCGACAAATTTTCTTGTCGCTTAATTATTATATAATGCTGATGTTTTCGCATTAGGTCGGCAACTTCATAACGTTTTAGTGCGCAAAATCGGCGTTGGCGATGATAAAAATATCACGGTCCTCGTGATAGCGTGCCTCGACTTATCGCATGCAGCAGCAGTACCAATGAAAGGGCAGTGATTAATAGCAGCACTTACGAGCATGAGTCACTATTCGATTCAGCTATACATTAAGGTTGTTCAATCCAAGCAGGATCGATTGTATATTAGTTTGTTCCAACATGCAGTGGATGGGTGACACAAGGCAACCATCCACCACCCAGATATATAGGCAAAACGTCTCTCATCCTTTTCTTTCTGCATGTGGACTTTGATATTTTCCCAATATATTCGGCAAAACGAGCTTGCAGTTATATCATATGTCAAGAACGATCCTTGTGGTGACAGGCATCGTTGGAGACGGTCCGCTGCGAAGAGCTGCAGCTGGAGCTATCAGCGGCTGTGCGCACCGGCCGGAGTACTCGCGGCGCCGGCAGCCGCGACGGACGTGACGTACGCGACGGTCGCGACCTCTCGGGCGCCGCGGGTTCCGCCCCGACGGTCACGTGGGCGGTGCCGCCCACTTCCCCCGCCGCCTCGGCTACCGAAATCGAGCGCATTATGGCCAAGATAGAGCAAGACAACCGTATCCTCGCCGAACTCGAGCACTCCAGATCAACTACGCACGGTAATCTACCACTATTACTAATTGAATAGTTTACGAAATAACTTCAAGTACCACCATTAAACGACAGAAATTGAATAAATTGTGAACACTATAAAAAATAGTTACAATTGTTTTAGGCCGGCCCGAATTCTTTTCTTTTGCTTTTAAGAATCTTGTCACTTTGGGAGGAAAAAACGATGAAGTGATATTATATTGGGAAATGCAATAACACCATTAGGCACTCTCTATTGTCCTCTAGGTGCTCAATATTACTCGTACTCGCCACCAGATGAAGTTATGAGGAGCTCGAGTTCTCGACGTTACTCCTCGTTGCCAGGTTTGCGCAGGTGTTCCTCTAGCTAGACGTTCTGTTGCGCATGCGCACGTGCAGTCCGCGACCCACTTGCGCAGGCGTTTAAAACTGTGTAGTTGTCCATTTATTAACGGTAAGGGCTGGCCACATGTTGACCATCGCATGCGCCAATCCTTTCATCCTGTAGATTTTCTCGTGTCTTTTGTGGTTTCCTTCTACTGTTCAATCTGTCTCACCTTGATGCATCAATCCTGATATCCTGTAGACCAGCGGTTTTTAACTTTTGGTTCAGTTGTCGGACAAAATTAAATGTTAAAAACTGCTGGTGGTTCTCGCTAGAGCTGACCCGAGTCGTTTGATCCGCAGGTGTCCCTCTGAGCGGCTCGAGCCACCAGCTCACCGAGCACTATTCCCCGGCCCCATCACCCGTCCCCTGCGCTACAACCCACTACGGCGTTTCAACCTCTAGCTCCGCCTCCAACTCCGTACACTACTCAATGAGCGTCGCCCATAATCCGACAGGGTACAGCAGCGGCGGTGGGTACGCGCCGTCGTACTCATCCAATCCGCACCAGGTGACGTTCTCGAACCCCGTGACGGCGCCGCTCGCGAACAACATCAGTCAGATATCGAGTACACTGGCCGGTATGCAGTCCAATCTACACGGTCTGAACAACCTGAACAGTCTGAATTTATCGGCGGGGCTGACGGGCGCGCTCCCCTCCGCTCCGTCGGCGCTCAGTAACTTGGCAGGCGTTCAATGTACGCTGCCAGCGCTCTCCGGCCTCCAGTCGACGCTCGGTGGCGGCCTCTCCAGCATAGGAACCAACCCCCTCACCAATTTGAGCAACGCTCTCGGAGCGCTCAGCTCGAGCCTCACCGGCACGCAATATGTACCGAACACGTACACGAACCCGTTAATAGGAACCGGACTCACTTCAAACGCCATGAATATCAAATTAAAACCGTTAGAAGAAATGGAATTAGGAGTGGGTCGATTCGCTACGACAAGCAATGTGATGGAGAGGAGAGCCGCTACTCCTGTAACTCCACATCAAACATCGTGGGCTCTTGGATTAGATTCTACATATGGAGCATTAGACGGCTTAGGAACAATCAATCCTGGATACATGCACGGGCATCAGCCGAGATCGCTATCGAGGATGATGCCCAACTTACCTAGCGTTGGAATGGAATTAGAAAGTGAGTTTTTAGTTTTTCTATTTCTAAAGAACTATTAGAACTTACCTAAGTTATTAATGCATTATTCTATTTCAGCTCGACCATCACAATACCTTAACGGTGGAGGAATGAACGAAGGACAAGTCGATATGTTGGATATACCCGGAAAAGGAAGATGTTGTGTGTACATAGCTAGATTCAACTATGACCCACCTGAGTAAGTCTTAGTATTTTGCAACATACTTTAAATGCCGCATTCTGGTTTTGGCAGTTGCTTCCTGATTGCGGTTTGGCGGGGCGAATCCATTAGGGTCAATGGCAGACATCGTCTTAATTCCATTGTCGTAATTACATCGTGCCACTGCAGTAGCCATTTGCATCTTCATTTCCATAACGCGGCTTCCACTAGCTTTATGAGCGTTTACAATGTTTTAATAGGCTGTAATGGGTCAAAAAACCTCTCGACTTACATTATTTTCCGTAAAATTCTGGTGAAATTTATTTCTTGGAATTTATGATTTAAGTATATGAACCGAAAAACTTATAAACAAACAATGTTGATTTTTAATAGTTGAGGGATATATTAAAATATATTAATATAATTTACTAATGTACAATTACTTTATGTATCATTAATTTACGGGTATTTTAAAATGCCCTTTGAATACTCGCTCAAAAACCTAAGAAAATATTTCGAAAGCTGTGAGTACCAATGAGAAAAAAGTTTTTTTTATATACCGATGACCAGTAAATTCTTTCTCATCGAACTATTTGTCTCAAGAGGTTATTCGCAAATCCAACGTAGTCATCGAAAACGTTCAGCAGTCGATTCCAATAAATCTAATAAAATGGTCCACGGCGCTATTGTTATTTGGAAAGTCGGGCAAACAACCACGAATTTGCCGACACTCGCAAAACCGTTTCTCTTTTCTTCCCTGGCCGGGTCCGCGTACAATAATAATCAACTTTTATGACGTCAGCCGTCGAAAGAAAATAGCCGAAATGTTGTCAACAACCCTCCGCCTCGATTTCTAAAGGCAGCTGAATAATATTACAATAGTTTCGGAAAAATATTACGATGATTTAAAGAAACGATTTCAGAGCGACTTGAAGTCGACCTACGACTTATTGAAGGTCTAACATCTAGGAAAGGGGATGTTTTCTGTTGATGACACTGACAGAACACTATTCGATTTTTTAATTTTGGTTTGACGTCTCGTAAATAAACATGCAGAAACAGTCGAGCTCCTACTAATTTTTAATTGTTTTTTACGGTGAAAATGATTGATTTCTTCTCAAACTAAAGGTAATTGTTTTATTTTTGATCGCAGTATAGAATTTCACTGAATCCAATTAGATTTTTATAGCTTATTATACTTTAGAACACGTTAAAATAGATTTATCTCGTGAAAATTGCATTTTATGCTTTTAAAATAAATAAGTAACTAAGGTCGCACATATTTAAAAACTATACGCACGCTGCTATTAAAAAAACGTGGTAATAAAACCAAGCAAAAACTCACTAGGTATCCGTAACAAATTAATGGCCGGAAAAATTAGAAAACACGATAAATCAGTTTTCGTGACGAAAGAGTTATAAAAATCACCAAAATGCATTTCACCACGATATCAGGGAACCTAAAAATCTGGCAGAAAATACCAATTTTTTATTTAAATAATTTCGTTCCTGCGACCACAGGGAGAGCTCGCGTGGCCAACTGTCAAATTGCATACATTGTCACTGCGATATTAATTATTATTTGTAAATGATATAATGCAATTTTCTAAGTCAGTACTATTTTTTATATGCTCTGGTGTTGTTAAAGTATAATAAGCCACCAAAAAGTTTTCATAATTGATGCAGTGAAATTCTATAACCCTAGCCTTTTTTTCTTGCATTATCGCAAAAATACCAATTTTCACAAAACCTGATCGGCAAGTCAGATCACTGTTGGACTTCTCAGATCACTGCCAGACTTGTCAGATCACCAGTGATGCTGGTCGACAACCAAATCACTGTTAAAAGTAATGAAAAAACCCATTCTTGTATTTATCTATTATCACTATCGACTTATGGTAGAAACTAAGCAAAACTCAGTTCAATAAAATGTATATGTGCACAAATAAGGTGCACTCACAGACTTTGTTGGAAAACATTAAACTTGCTCAGCCATGAGAACGCTGCTTGACAGGAGGCTAAGCCCTTTACGACATTGCTATTTACATAAGATCGACAAGGTCAGAGTGAAGCCTTCATAATTGTGCTTTAAATGTTGCTGGAGTTTAAGAAGTTGGTTGAAGCCTCCCTTTGGCGCCGCAGGGAATATTTTCATCCAAATATGGTACTTAAATACAAAAATGGTCAAGTTTATTGGGTTTGGGTGGTTGTGACTTGTGACCTCTGAGTATCGGTGGTGTAGGGGGTCGAAGAGGTCCAAATTTCCTCAGCCTAAAAAACTACTGATTTTTCACTAATTTTACTGATGGACTCGATTCCCCCAGTGCCTCGAAAAATTGTAGAAATATATAGCAAAAAAAAATATTATGAGACTTATAAAAAAAAACTATCTACGCCCATTTCCGTCTATATAAAAAAGGTCCAAGAATGTCAAATCGCAGCTACACCAGCCAATGAATATTTCGACCAAACTTTTTCTCACATTGAAAGAAAGTTTCAGAGTCACAACACACCGTGTTTCTTAAAGTATTTAAATTTATATAAACAGTTTTTTGTTATTTTGTATTAATAAAATCAGCATGGATGTTTATTTCCATTCAATCGAATGACATTTTACAATATTTATTATTCATAGTACGAGTTGACGAATAATAGAAATTCTTTCCTATGTTGAAGGCACATTACTATCTAAAATTACCAGTACGTATGTAATAACTGCATCAATTATATTTTATTTGCTTAAAATAATATGCTGAAGAATTTAAGTAGTAAAAAAAAGCCAGTGAGGTTTATTGTCTTTTTTTTTTAATTTGGTGCATGGATTGATGCTTCTCAAAGCCAAAAGTTATAGGCAGTTACTATAGTGAAACTATTATAAAATCGCATGGATTATATGGGCTGTTAGAATGCTCAATCCTATATTGACACTGTCAGCTGCAATTTTAGTACGTAACACGACATATACATAGATGGCACTCATAGTTTGAAAACATCGATTTTGTGCGCTTCAATGTTCAAACAGACCAATAGATGGCATTCTAAACTGTCGCTGAAGCATACTGTCGCCACTGATAACTACTCTGTCAAAATAAAATATAGACGAGTGTTTTTATTCATTTCTTATTCTTTTATTCATTTCTTATTATAATTTAATATTATTTACATAAAAATATAAATGTTTTCATTCGGGATGGAAGATTTCACACCTTACCCATTCACAGTTTACCCATGCATATTGACTGACGTTAAATTTTAGCACCTAAGAACAAAGTGAAAGAAATTACTTGCCAAACCTACCTATGATTTTTAACCGGTTTCCAAAAAAATTCACAAGTGAAAAATTAAACAAAGTAAACCAAATTCCAATAAAACAGGAAACAAGTACTTTATTCATATCCATTATTAAAAATATTTTAATACACCACATAAACTTGTTAATTTAATTTTCTAAGTGGCGAATCAATGTTGGACTGCGCGCAGTCATGGTGTCTGCAAACAGTCACACACTTTCTAGGAAAAACCATTGATTATATAGGCTATGTAATCAATGACAATTTTATTTATTTATTTTGTTGTGTGGGTCTGTTTCAAGGTTTATTAAGTCTTGTATCACTGCGACCATTTCTGGTCTATTGTGATCGCCACCTACCATAGTTCCGCGCTAAGCTTCGCGTCGTTTAAATCGCAGTAAGCTTTTGGCGCTGGATTGTTTTACCTCTTCAGCTTAGAGGTAATAGCCACCCAGGTGGGTATTTCTATTACGCATCAGTGGGCCACATTCACACTCGAGGTGCAGGGGAGTTTCGTCTGAAGTTTGGCAGTATCTGCACATTCTAAATGTTTCAGAGCTTAAGGTTGAACATGTGTCTGTTCAGGCTACAATGCCCAGCGAGCGTCCTCACCAGCATGCGTAAATTGTTTCTGTTTAGTGCTAAAGCCTCTTGGGCCTTCTTACGGTTGTAAGCTTTGAGTGTGCTATCAATGACAATACTTACATATTCTATTTCTCAAAATGGTTTTTCCGCATTCTTTTATAAATTCAACGGCAATCCCATAATACAAAGTAAAAGTTTTCCATGTCATCCCTTTTCATCATCATCCAACACTCCCATACAGATTGAGACAATCTGTAAAGGGGTTATTTTCTTAAAATTTGCATGTTCACTAAATTAAAAAAATAACTAACCTCTTATTATTGATTAGAGAGGTCTTTCTCCTGGGAATGTGTTGAACTCAGCTTGCATGGCTTCACCAAACATATCCGGGCCCATTGGCAGTATAGGAAGGCGTCAGACGAAGACGGTACTAGTGAGCGGCCGCTCTACAGTTCTCCAGCGCGCGTAACATTTTGGCTCGCTACAAGCCCTCATCGGCTAGTTTGCGATGACTAGGATGCGTAGAACCACCAGTCCCACTCTTGACCTCCCTCTCTCTACCGATCCATATTCTGTAGGATGACTCCAGTGACGCTTTCGAAGCTCTCTCCATATATGAACTCAGCGCCGATCTTGGCAGGTCTAGATTCTTGAATAAGACTGTACAGTGACTTCGCTGGTAGTCCTCTTGCTCCGACTTCCACGGCGAAGAGATCAGTCTTGAATCCGTTACTCGCTATCCGATCTACTAAGTTGCAGTACTTGTTTAATTTGAAATTGTGGTACTTCAGTATGTTACTCTCCCATGGAACTGTAATTTAAACAAGTATTACATGCTTTGTCGTCTTGGAGAATATGAGTATTTCCGGTCTGTTTGTTGTGGTACAGATTTCTGCAGGAATTTGATAATGCTTCTCATGTGTGTGTACATCAACAATTTCCAGTCCTTTGCTGCTCTCAGAATTGAGAAAGGTTTAGTCCTATTTTTGGGCAGATTTTTGGCTCCGGGTTTCATAAAGTTGACCTTCTCAAAGCCATTACTGGTTTGTCCTTTTCTGATCCATGCAATGGATAGGCTAATGGCCTCTCAATATATATACATTATATTCGGACAAATTAGTGTCGAAATATTAAAAAAACCTCTTAATTATCAACTCTTGATTTATCAAAATGAGCCTGCATTTTTCATAGTAGTATAATTTTAGCGAATGGCAATTTTTCACTTGTAAATAATGCCATCTAGGTTCTATCCAGCGTAAAATTATCATAGATGGCATTAATAAATAAATATGTTGGTGTGTTATCATTATCATGCTTTTATAATTAATCATCCCTTTATAAAAAAGAAACCCTCGATTATTAATTTTGCCCTCCAAATAAATTGCTATTAGTTTCGCCGACAATGCTATCAACGCCATTTGTTTTTCGCCGACAGAAGGGTTGCCATTTTTAACAATAGGTTGAGCAATCTAATACTTTATATAATCAATGATATAGATAGACAGTCACCGGGATGATAGCTACTGAAGAGGGATGAAATAATTGTATGCATTTTTTGCATTTTGTGGAGTCTCTGCAAACGTCTAAACGTTAGGGTCAATAAAAAAGTAAAAGAAGGACATCGAATGCAATATTAATAATTAATTGCTGTTAACGCATTGCAGAATCGAGTCAGCGGAAGGCGAATTGAGCCTAACGGCTGGAGATTACCTTTTAGTTTGGGGCCCACCCGATACAAATGCTTCAATACTGGATGCAGAGCTTTTGGACGGTAGAAGGGGACTCGTTCCGTCACACTTCATTCAGAGGCTAGTTGGAGACGATCTGCTTGAGTTTCATCAGGTATTACTTTATTTATTTATTTAACCCGAAGTGTCAGTGCATCGGGGCATCTCATACCGTATGCATATCAAACAATATAATTTCTGCTATTCTGTAAGGCCAAACAGGCGAATTGCTTTATTTCGAATCTCACCGCTGTGCAAACCACGCACAAACAAATTGACAAATAAAACTACTCGAAAGGTTATGAAGAGAAATACTATTATAAACATTGAAGTGTCTCTCATTTGTGCGTCTGTTTAAAATCTACATCATCGATAATCGAAAAAAGCATTTTGCCTTACAGAATAGCAGCAAATATATCATAAATGCCAACAACTACACATATTATGTGTATATTATAATATTATGTTTTATGTATAATATTATTTTTATAAAATTATGTTAATAGCCAGTATATTCTGCATTAAATCTGTGTTAAGATCCAGACCACAGTCTCAAAGACGGCTCTTTTGATAACTAGAGGTCCTGTATTTGGGTACGACAGCAGGACACCGCTTGTTGGAATACTCGTGACCGGCGGCGGCTGATCTTAAAAAGCGCTGGAGCAGTGTACACCCACGAAATATTGAAGAATCATTTTCAGTTTGTTCCTACTATTAAAAAACCTTCATTTTTTTGCATCAAAAACTAAGAGTCATCTCATTGATCAACTAACCATGATAACTGTTAAACGAGGTACCGTAGGATGCAACGGACGGAGCGCTGAGGAAGTCGCTCCTATGACATTATTTCCTGAAATTTCCTAATATTATTATTTTAGTATATCAATATGCGAATGAAAGGTATTGAGACTTTACTATAAATGAAAATACAATATTTTCTTCACATTTGTCAATAATTAATTATATAAATGCTCCCCTCCCGATGTTGCACAATGGCAACGATAATGTCACAACACAAAAAAATGCGAAACTGTAATAAGTGTGCCAAAATATCGGCAGTCTCGAACTTTACCGCTAAATAACTTATTCATAATTATTGTGAAGTTTCTTGCCGAGAGATGCCACGAAATACTTATCATATAGTAGACATATCTATGTACCAAGCTCCACCACTGCCCGTAAGAGTCCAATTCCTTACCGCGAGGCACTGGGAAGTTTCAAACCCAGTGGGCCTCCTCACGCCCTTACTCCCAGATGCGGATCAGATTACTCCGATCCCCGTCTGGTTACAGGTTCGAGGTCGCTTGCGCGGTCCTCTACCTCTAAAGCGGCATTC
>JAOPUG010000099.1:8655575-8666102 GCA_027564375.1 Micropterix facetella
CACCATCCTCTGCTGTTATAATTCTTTCATTAAATCAGAGCCCCCCCCCCCCTAGTTTAGGATTATTACAGCTTGGAGACTCAAATAAGATGTATAAGGTGATAACATTGATTTCTATTATACTAGTACGCTGGACTGGCTATAAACAACATCCTAATGAGGCAATTTGATTTTCGCCA
Organism: Micropterix facetella; assembly: GCA_027564375.1. Lineage (NCBI taxonomy): Eukaryota > Metazoa > Arthropoda > Insecta > Lepidoptera > Micropterigidae > Micropterix > Micropterix facetella. The sequence continues at coordinate 8,655,755 of JAOPUG010000099.1, forward strand.
TTTTGACATTGTTGCAGTAGTAAGCGTCCACGGAACTAATGTTAGAGATGTAACAGTGTGACAAAATAAATTGATGAAAACTTCGATAGATTAAATTGCATATATTAAGATGAATGTTTTTATCAATTTATTTATACAGGATGACAATTAATCTAATCAACCCAAAGAAATTCTAATCAGCATCAATAACTGAACGTTTTCTATCGGAAGGATTAGAATATAAAATATATAAAAAAAATTGGAAAATTGAATATTACTGTTAGTATATCTTACGTATGCCTGTTCCTGCTTTAAATATGGAATAGCTTTATTAGGAAATAGCACTGATTCAAGCTATGTGTAAGAATCATTACTAATATCCCTCAAATAGTCATGCAAATCATATTTAAAAAAAACAAAACTCTTTTACCCATTATTTTAAATTTAAAACTTTTAACTATAATACAAACACAACGAAGTAATCTACTGTAATCTTAGGATTAAGTAATAGTTTATGTAGTAGACGTTTTATGTTCTTCGGCCACAGTTTTTATATTGTTACATGGAAACCTATAAGTATTTGCTTCAATATTATGTAAATTTGTTAAGGTCCACGTATCAGCGGCGATTTATATTGTTGCCACCTGATCTAAACTAGATATCTATTAATAGAAAAAAAAGATCGATAAATATTATCGACAAGAAACTTGGAAACCCTATTGATTCTTAAGGTACAGCCGGTCCAGTTCGCTTATATAATAGAGATCAATGAGTACTACCTCCCCGACGCACTCCGCCTTAGCGGCGATACCAATCTTTGTGGACACTTTGAAACCGAGAAAGTATTTTGCACAAATCCTCAGATCCATTTTATCTTGAATCGAGTTGCGGCGATCGAAATCGCCTACTGCAGGAAGCGTTTGAATCGGTTGAAATAATCTGGTTCGAAAACCGATCGGAAGAGTTCTTCGAATCCCTCAATTGACTTTATTTAAAATGTACGATTCGATATGGGCACATGGGCTCGAGTCGTTCATTCGCGATACTAATAATAATATAAAAGGGGCTAATGGAGACGGTCCCGGTGGTTCTCGAGTAATTCCGCTTGGGAGGCGGGTAGTTACGGTGGTTATGGTGGTTACGGGTGTTGTGGCGATCAGGTGGAGGCGGGCCCGCAGGACGGCACGCTGCTGGTGACGTGGCAGCCGGTGGGGCGGCAGCCGGCGGCCGGCCCCGTCACGGGCTACTGCGTCTACGCCGACGGCAACCGCGTCACGGATGTCGACTCGCCCACCGGCGACCACGCTCTCGTCGACATCGCCAAGCTGCTCTCGCTCAACCCTAAGTGCGTCACGGTGAGTACCACACCCCCAACGCTTGGCTGGATTTACGAATACTCCTTTCGTCACATGTCTGCGTCTGTTAACCCCTCGTAAAATTCAATCTCTAAAAATTAGCCCTCATCGAGAAGAACATCTTTCTTTGCCGCTTTTTCTACCCCCCGACTGTAACGTCGATAAGAGAAAATGGGGACTATATGCCAAGAGTTAACAGTCTTCGAATTGAACAAATGAATGAATTGAATCTTTATTGCATACTCTTTTTACATATAGTTTTTACCTAGGATTTAATCAAAGCATTTCTGGCGAATTAACAAAAGCGAGCGCATGCCGGAGATCGCCCGTCAGAGGAGAGGAGAGTTATTAGCAGACTAATTGGAGATACGATTGAAACCGACTAGGTACCGAATGATCGTTACAGTTGTTCAGACTTACCTTCAATGTTGAATAACTGGAATGAACGCCGCAAGAAGTAGTGAACGGTGATCATTTAAACGAGTTCAAAAACAACGTTTTTAAAAATTACTATTGTAATAAAATCCGTATATTTTGTTTCAAGGGTGGCCTTAGATTAATGTATAAACTGAGGACTATCCAACTAATACCAAAAATCAGATGGTTTTTAGCAATTTTATTATTATTATTTATTCTGAACAGGTAGATTTGCAGAGCTAGCCATAAACAATACTCGCATTGAACTTTAAATAGAACATTTACATTTGAACCGTTCCAACCAGATGTTGCTCTGGCTATGTAGACTTACCAGTTCAACTTTTCCACATGATTAGTTTGCAAAAATTGGCATAAGAGACGACTATTTCTTTCCTTTATCATATCAAAACCATCGGCGGGCTTCTTTTTTTTCAATAAATACTTTGTGAATGCCTTTCTTTCAATTTAACATATTTGTAATGACAATATAGCGACATTTATACATTAAGAAGACACTTAACACGCAAGTACATGCATGAAAGACACCTATGATTTTGTATGGTTATGCAACACTTATCTTTAACCACTTTGAACTTTTTGTGCTGTTATTCATTGTGAGTGACTCATTGAGGATTTTTCTCCTTTATGTGGCCATAATTACCTCAACCATCCAATTTTCATATTTATCATTGACTCGTACGTATTGTACATTTCATGCAGCACTGAATATTTTTATATTCAAAATGGAGCCCATGACTCCAAAGTTGATTATACTTTGATGACTTTACAATACGGAATCACTAAATTGCATCGAAGTTTCCAAAAAAAGGTTCAACTTAGAGATGAAGGCAATGTATTTGTTATAAATAAAACAAAATCAGATTTTGCCATGTGACGTTTGAAGCATCCGATGTTACTTCATGATGTAAAATCCGATTTTGTTTTATTTATAATGTCTAACAACCGCAATAGTCTTCGATTTCATATAGCAATGTAGATGGTTAATTATATTTATTTTTAATTTTGATTTTAGGTACGAACGAAATCGAGGGATAGCCAATCGAGTGACAGTATTCCCACTCCTATTCCTTTGGCCGTCCTTCGAGGAGTTGCAGCCAGGATGTCGGGAAGACCTCGACCCACCACCGTCAGGCCTCACCATCCCCACCACACACAGCAGGTGCTCTATTATAATATCATCACTTTAAAAAAGTATTACGTAATCATAAAATTATCATGTGAACCAGGAGCAGTGGATGTCCATATGATTGCAATACCCTCTGTCGGTGACCAACAGAAATTTTTAAGTTGGAAAATCAAGAATGTAATCAACCAATGTAGCCAAGCGGTATAAGCTGTTGCGGCTGCCTCTTATTGTTTCATTTTCAGTCAGTCTTTCGCAATGCCTGAAACTATCCAGTCTATTAAAAATTAATGGTTTCATGACGCTCGGACTGTTAATCCATTTTGTTTTGTGGCCAAAATAACTCACGGTTCAGCTTCCTTCCGAGAGCCTCCTCGAAAAGTCGAATTGAAAGACAGAATTCCCTCAGGTAAGCCCCAGGGCTTGTATCTGGGGCTCGGGCTTCTATCCCAGGGCTCGTATCTGTTGGTGAATTACTGGGGAACGTTGAATTTAAGACTATACTCGGGCGAACCCGTCACTCGGAAATATCGTGGACCCGTGGGGTCCTTCACTCGGCAACGCTCACCGGAGATCGGTTGGCCATCGGGTCGTCTCTAAGGATAGGCGACGATAGGTTGGCACCTGCCCCTGCGTCCTGGGAACGTACGTTCCCAGACCCCACCGGGTCTCAATCGGTGACAAAACGTCTTGTTTTCCCGTCCCGTGCGTCGGCTGTCCAGTTCCACCCGAATATCCGTCCCCGATCCACCGCACGGCGAGTTCACCGGGTCAGTCCCTCTTCGAGGAGGCTCCCGGATAGGAGCCACCCCGCGAGCTGGGTCGACCAGCTCGCAGTAGATGTCGATTTTGCGTCATCTCCCTTTAATATGGCCCGATTGCAAGCCGACCCCGGTGATAAATATGGCATTGCGGGCTGTAAATGCTCACACTAGGTTGAGGTTCGCACAAATGACATCGCTGCGATCAGACTAGTGAAAGGAGCAGTCCTTCCGAAACTGGTCAGCAGTGAGCAGAGGGAGCCTCGCTATTTAAGGTAGGACTCCGCTCAGAAGTGGCATAACTAGATTTGTAAATTGTTATGTCCAAAAGTCTCTGCGACTCATCTCAGAGTGAAACGGCCACAGCTCTCATTATAATATGCCGAGATGGCGAGTTCGCCTGCAGCATCGACAAATTCTATCTGTGTTTAAAAATATTACTGTTTTGAGTGCGCACAACACTGTTTGAAAATTTGCTGCAATCGTCCACAACTCTCCTAGGCAGAAAATATTTCTCTAAATTCATAAATAAACTGGCCCGCGATCACTTCAAGTCATTCTGTCGGAGATGCAAGGATTGAATGTGTACATTCGTTCAACATCCGCTCGGTTGTAGCATATCGAAAGTATCTCGCAGGGCTCGATCGAGACCCCTCTCTTCCCGCATTTTGAGTCCTGAGGTTCGAAGCCTCTCCTCGTAACTCTACTATCTTAGTGTACGCGGTCCCTTTATCGAGCTTCTATGTACTCTCTCAAACGAGCCGATCGATGTCCTTTGCATAATATAGACTCTAAACCTGGTTCTGGTAGCAGCCAGACGTAGGTTTTAAACGCCCTAACTAAACATCGAGTCTACACTGAGATAGAAAGCATTTTTAATAACATTTTAAATCAGATAACATTAAAATTGCTAGATATAAAATTTCAATTGATGGCTTGAGTTAAACATGATCTAATTCATACTGCAACTTTGAATTCTTCCTACGTGAAGAACGGTGCACTTGAACAAGCCACTACGTTGTCCATTCGGAGATTTTGGTAGATCATCACATAGCTAAAGAGAGGGTCTGCAAAAATATTCATATTGTCAACGTAGGCGCTTGGTGAGAGTAAATGAGGGGCAGAGAAACCCCTGTGGTACTCCAGGAAAAGGGTGTTTTCGAGATGGTGTACTTTTGCTGGAAAGGGAGTCACCAATTCAAATTTGGAGTTTTCAATCTCTGAAGAGTACTCTAATCCAGTGTTTCCCATATGGTAGGTTGCGATCTGGAAACCAGGCTACGAAAATAAAATACCCGGTCGCAACATTGTCTCATTGTTTTTTAAACCAATGATACTCGTATATGATTCAGCGGTGTGGCACATTGTTTGGGAGGTGAGAGAGATGCGATTTTTTGTCAGAGCCACCGCTGTCAGTCACCGGGCCATGTCTAAGGCCCGTGATGTCTACCTCTGAGAAATTGCCCTTTAGCGGTGCTTCATATGAGCCGGGCCCATTAATGCGGCTTTCAAGGTGTGGGGTCACAGGGCTGAGCGCCCTGCGGCAGATATCCAGTAAGACGAGTCATGAAATGTCCCTCGGTTTTTATTTTACTCGCCCTGCATCATTCCACTCCATTATCCGCTGGCTCAGTTTGACCTAAGTGGCCAGTAGAAAAATGTGTGTATTTCTTTGTTGATTTGTATTACCTACGACAGAACAGGCTTTTGGTCTCAAATGTGAAGCATAAAATAACCAGGCCACGGGAAAAAAACTTTGGAAACACTGCTCTAATATATTGAAGTAGGTTTTCTCGGATGAGTAGATGTAGTAGTAGTCTCTCCCCGTCGAATTCTAAGTCGAAAGTCTAGACATAGATGGCGTCGGTTGGGCGATGATTATCGAACTCTTCCATCCAAGCGTTTTGAAGCGCCATAGTGGCGATTTTGTTTGCGGCTTTGTCGCTATCGGTGCCAGAGTATCAGTCGATATTATTTATCCATATTAAAATGTCATACTACACTAAGAGGCATTCAACTTGTACATGTTAAATTCTTAGATTTTTCTTCAATGGGTGTGCAGAGAGATGCTCTTTCTACATTAGTGAAGAGAGTAACTCTCCATGCTTTATTTTTAGGCAGCAAAATAATGTTTCCAACTTCAAAATAATTATAAAATAGTTAAAAACCGATTTTAACGCCAAAACGTCGGGCGCTACCAACTTCACGCGGTAAAACCCGTTTCTAAAACCTTCAAAAATAATCAAATTAATATTCTACACATACACTGCTCCCGGTCGCATTATTGTACAATTATTTTTGCACACATCACGATGAAGCTTCAATTCTTTATTAATTTTTCCCCGATTGTAGTCAAATTTAAAGGGGCAACACATTGTCAGCTCGTTTCGTTTGTTTCAATCGCCTTTTGCTCATTATTTAGGTTTTAGAACATGATGAAAATCTATCGGATAAGGAAATCTTCCCTAACTCGGGAGTGCGACACGATCAGAGCCAACAGCAACAGGTAATAGACGAATTGCTAATGAATGTGAATTCAGATTTGAGCTAAAATGGTTTTCTCCTTGACTTTTGGAAAAAGTGCACCTTGGATTTTAAAACGAAACATTCCTTATACCGAACGAAGATTTTCCTCTTTTTTATGGAAATGTTAACACACATTTGACTATTTTCCATAATATGTATATATTTACATACATGGACTCTCTATTTAAGTTACACCGGGTGGTTAATTTTTGGAAGGATTTTTTAAAACTTTAAAGACATATTATCATATTTAAATCCAAGGAGCACTTTCCAACACACACATTTTTACCATTACGAAATTTCTTAAATGTAAAAGTATTGATTTTACAATTTCACAATATCTCCGTGATACGAGGAATAATAATTGAAAATTTTGATTGACACTTTAATCTTGTTTCTATAGCTATCTCTCTTGCGCAAATCTCTCTCATTTTCTCTCTCATAAAATATCTGAAAAGCCACAATCTTTCAAATGTTGTATTTGTAATTTGTTTAAAAAAATGTACTATGCATGTTTGATCAGTGTTGCCATTCTCTATAGCTCTATGTCCAATGTAATTTACGTGGAGGTTTTATTGTTTGACAAAAATGCTTTGTTTTATTGTAGATATTTTAAAGCTAAAAGCTCCACGTTTTGCATTACGGTTACCTTTGTGGCAATTTTAAAAAAACTCCATCCTAATTTTTTTTTTAACTGTTCTTCCAATACAATACTGTGTGAATTCAATTCTGCATGGAAGTAGGAAATATTTGTGTGTCAAATCTGTGTGAAAAAAATCAACTCTTAATGTCTCTCTAATTTGTGCATGTGTGTATAACTTGTGACATTCAATATGAAGCCTTGACAAAGAGCCTTGAAAATTGTCATAGATTTCTTGACAAATATTACCAGAAATTACTTGTCAAAAAATCTACCCTACATGGCATGTCGATACGTAATTTCTTCAGCGTGCGTAAAAAATGGTATGATCGAACGCGATACAGTTGATTGTATCACCGTTTACGCCGATCGTCATCTATCACTGTCACTATGAAAGCCTATGTGTTGCCCTAAATTTAATAGATGCAATCTTCATCATCCCGGTCCCAATATAATAAATCTTAAGCACTAGGAAGATCAATCTATCAATAAGAATTGTGGCTAAAATTCGGCTTTTTATACTACATTTTTATTTGAGCCTTAAACCCTCGGTGGAACTAGTCAACCTTCTGATTTACGTCGACGGAGGGTTTAAGAGCTCATACGCTTTTCAAAATTATTTGGTATGAATAAATAGAGCCACAATTAGCTGATTTTGATATATGACCAACGTTGAAACAGAAGTTTTTAATATTGTCAAAATAAACAGCAGATGAAGCAAATTCATGTAACGCCCATTTTTGATTAGACTAATGTTTCAACGACGGTCGTGCATCGTCTTGAAATGGTTGCGTTCACTCATTGGTATTATATCTGTTGTAGTGTCTTCTCTGCTTGCTATGCAAAAATACTCTACATACATGTGAACTCACTGTTAAGTGTATTCTCATTTCGTGCTGCATACTCGCTGTTACCTCTATGTTTTATGTGTATCCACCGAACCGCCTTCTGTGAACATTCTCTTCTCAGTGTTTATTCTATGTTGTCTTCAGCCTCTTCTATGCAAACATGCGAATCAAAAAAACAATGTTCCTACGTTGTGACTGTCATTTGAATGGTGCTTTCATAGGTACATAAAAATTACAAAACAAAATTTTATTCTTATAGAATAATAATCCCACTAGAGATTGCGTCCACAATTCCATTTATACTGACACCAAGCGACGCCGATGCTGCGTCAAGCCGACTCTTGCCGTCACCGAATCACACTGACGCCGATCACGCTGACACCGCTTCACACCGACACCACCTGACGCTGATATCGACTCATGCTGACACTGGAGATACCGACCCACACCGCCACACACCGACACCGATTCACCCCACACCGACTCACGCCGACGCGGTCTCAAGCCTCACATTGATTCCCATTCACACCGATACTGACTCATGCCGACACTGACTGATACTGACACCGAATCACGCTGATGCCGACTCACACCGACGCCGACTCAACATTATGCATATGCTACTGATGTCTCCTAACCAATTTTGACCAATAATCTTATTTTTAATGACATCAGTAGACCTTCATTTATGATATTTATAGGAACTCTTCAAACAACTTGTGAAAGCTACCAACAATCCGGTCACAATTCGTAACGAGCACACAAAATACATTTTAAAAAATTTACTTAGCAGCACGAAAAGACACTTCACCACCATACATGCCGAGTTAGTGGTCGCCCAATAGACCTTCTCACTGCCTATAGGAAGACCGCTGTAAGCCCGGCCCTCCTGGTAGCCGCGTGCGAGGGATGTCATAAAAAGAGAGTGTTTAAACAGTTTATTGGCATATTCTCATGACAACTTTCCGCACCACATAAGAAACTTAGGATGGTCGCGGTTACAGTGGTCGAGCTATGACATGATTAGTGAAACTTGAACCCATTATCGAAACTTATAGCAGACGGCAGGATTTGGAACAGGCCTCCTAAAGAGCATTTTCGACAAAATAAACCCTTCGGTAAGACAACACATCAACTTGTTAATCAGAGTAAATATTTTTTCGTTTTTTTTTCTTTTGACTCCTTTTTACTCTTTTTAGTTTTATTTTGCTTTATCGACTGTCTTCTTTTAGTTTTTTTTTTACTACTATATACTTTTAGATTTTTATGCAGTGTCGTTTGAGCCAAATTTTCATTTGAGCAGTCTACGCGAGTATTGTCCAACGCGATACTCGTGCAAACAGCCTGAAGCAAAATGACGCTCTACTGGCATAACCGTCATACTACAAAAAATAAACCGTTAGGAATAGTCTTTTCCTTAACCGTAGACCCTCATATCATAGCCTATCTGAGGTCATCGCGGTTAGCCATAGACATTACGACTCAAATACAAAACACCGCTATTTATTGATTAATTGTAACAATAGCCTATTTCAGTTTTCGCTTCTTTCTAACTTGTACAAACATATCAGTAGAATACATAATTATTTTTACCTAGCGAATAGATATGGCTTACTTTACCTCCATTTTCTATAACTATTTATTTCATATTTATAATATCACCGATCACCGAAGGCACATCCCACACACAACACACATTCTTCTAAACCCAGCTTTGCTTATTTCATAGCTTCGCCGTCTCTCAATAAATGTTTTCTTTCAAAAACTGTCAATCAATATTTTGCTATCGTTTCTCAAACGGCTACAACTTAAAAAAAAAATGATATCTGTCGTTATTATGCGTTTCGTCTGCGTGCTTAAAAGTTGTGCATTGAAGGTGTCCACTGATTTTTTGCATCGTAAACTTGCTTGAAAATGCTTCCGAGGAAACTACACCTTTCCCATTTCCTTCCAAGCTGGGGTTTTCTAGCGTGGCCTAACTTCTTGATTCACAATGTCCTTTAACCATTAGATTAGATCCATTGGAGCTCAGATGCGCTGCTACCTATAGTTCGTTCTCCAGTCCTGCGCTTTATACAAAGGCTGCAGGAGCCTTCCGAAGAGGGACTAAACTGGTGAACCCACTATTCGTATAGCGGCTAATCTGAGGGGAAAACCTCAAGCGGCCCTGGACATTTGTTGTATTGGTCGGTTTACCGGCCTAACGCAACCTATGACGCAGGGGTAGATGTTGGCCTGCTGTCACCTATCCTTAGAAACGACCCGTTGGCCACCCAATCTCGGGTGACTTTCCGAGTAAAGGACGCCACGGGTCCGCGATATTTCCGAGTTATGGAATACTGCATTATTACAGCAGGTAAAGGTCGCACAAGTGACTTCAAGCCTGAAACCAAATGAGTGGATGGAGAAATCTGTCTAAATTTGGGAGCGAGGGCACGAGGATGTCCCACTGGATTTTAAAATTCCAGTAGGACTCTCGCGGGCAGTGAGAGTAGTTGGATACAAGGTATTGTTTTCGTCAAAATTTTCTGCTTTCATCTCGGGGCGGTATAACGATAGAGTACGTTGAAATACCTAAGGGTGGCAGGTTCGCCTGTAGCATTGTGTGTGTGTGTGTGTGTGTGTGTGTGTGTGTGTGTGTGTGTGTGTGTGTGTGTGTGTGTGTGTGTGTGTGTGTG
>JAOPUG010000099.1:8719148-8731119 GCA_027564375.1 Micropterix facetella
AACAAGTGCACGTGATATACACGCATCAGCTTTACGCTGCTAGTGTATAATATAATAATAATAATAATAATAATAATCACACCAGACTTATTTTTGACGTTATATAAAACCTATATTAGACCAATATTAGAGTTTGGATTCCAGATCTGGAATTCTTTCTTCGCGAAAGATGAAGATCTACTTAAGAAATTTCAGCGCAGAGCGACCACGATGCCAATTGGTTTTATAAATCTGGCATAATCTGAAAGACTCCGCAGATTGCAACTGTCCACACGCAAGGATCGTCGGATCAGGGGGAGACCTCACTGAGACTTATAAGATCCTCAATGGAAACTATAACCGACCCGAGCTGACTTCAATATTTAAGCGGAATCACATACGACATCTGCGACGACACAACTTCAAACTCAAGAAAGTATGATTCCACACCAATCCCACAAAATGCTTCCTAGCCAACCGAACTGAAGACCAGTGGAATAGTTTACCTGTGGAAGTGGCTGAAGTATGTAGCGTCAACATATTTAAAAATAGATCAGATGTGCATTTTAAAAAAAATACTACAAATAAACCCAATACTAAATTCAGATGTATCAGCAATTATGCTGCCTATCTGTAAAACGTTATAATAATAATAAAACCTCATTTTTTTTATTTATGTTTTAAAAAAATAATTTCTATTTAAAATTTTACTCTACTGGGTGCGCAAATATTAGACGTCCAAAGCAAAACCCCTGGTAAAGAAATACTTACCTATCAAAATAACCCATATGGTAATTATCCGATTTATGACCATCTCAGATTTTCAATAGACCTTGAATACAGTGATATTCACTACATACCTTGACTGTTTTAATGTATTTTTTATTAGTATATGTAAATGAGCATTTTTTTTAAAATCTTTTACTATATTTAGTAGTACATATGGGAATTACTGAACAAATAAATAAACTTTTCACTTTGACAGAAGTGGGTAATAAACATGAATATTTTATTTCAATACTTTCCATTGACGCGAAATCAATGTTTCTATATATGTATGTATAGTTTTCTTGTTGATTTCTCAAAACTAACATAAGCACAACTTTTATTTAATTTTTCAGGTAATCTTTACTTATCGTGATATTTATATAAAAAAAAATAAAAATCAGGCAAGAAACTTCAGAAATAAGAAGGATATACTTTTTCACATGTATCTTTAGAGTGATTTCTCGAAAAAATAAAAGTGATAGCTTTTTGAAATCGGCAAAATGAATCCTTTTAAACAATGATGTGGCCTGATTGGGTCAGAAAAACATTTTTTTTAAACCCCTCTAATAAATTGGATTAAAAAAAATACCTTTAAATTTTTGGCTAGGTGCGGGAAAGGAAGTTTTGCGAAATACTATGCTATGCCAAATTATTTCATATCTATAGCTTTAAAACTGGCCGAGATAATCGATAATGATATACATCCAACACGGACGGACTACAAAGTCTCACCAATTTAGTACAAAAATCTAAAAAATCAACGTTTTGCAGCACTGCACCCAATTTAGAAATTACTCAAGTAGGCGCACATAGGCTACCATTATCCAGTTTGCATTTCTGGAAATGTATTTCCACATGCATTATCTAATATACTAAAGAACTCACAATCAGCATTTCTAAATTTGATAGCCAGAACCTCCTGTTTGGCCATCTCATCGGCGAAATCAGCAAAAACAGTCCAGTTGAACGCCCTGTCAGATCCGCAGTGCGGCTTCAATTCGATATCGGGTGTGATGAAATGGTTGGCGCAAATCTTGAGAGTCTTATCTCGCCGCATCACTACTCGCACAGTATGGTGGTCCTTGTGCTGCAGCAGCTTTATGTCTCCGGTACCTCGTTCCTGAATGGAAAGAAGAAAACATGAAGGAAATTAGAAATTAATATTGTAGAAACTTGTACAGGGGCCGGCAACATTACTGTCGGCGATTGGTCATCACTGTGTGCTGTCACAGCCACATTGTTTATATGCATTTTTGCAGAATGCCTTCACATGTGGCAACTGCAGTGCTCTCACAAGTATTGTGGGGCTTCTCTAATCCAACGATTTCAATAATCCGGACGGTCTAAAAGTCTATGCTAGACTTCGTAATCTAAAAAAAAAAATTGTTGTGTTCAAACAGTTATCAATTTAACCTAAAGAGAAAGTAGGATAGTTGTCATGGCAAAAACATCCTTTAAAAAAGCGATGCCAGCATATACTCCAGCAAGCTGCAATAAATCGAAAATAGACATTTTGTGGAAAAAGTAGAGTCCTTATCGAGCCGGATTGTACCTTAACAAAAAATTGAACTAGTTTAAAACCGTAATTTGAAAATCTTAGATTAAAAAACCAATTTGGAAAGACAGTACAGAGTGCAGCGATTCTGTTCGCAAGTGCCAAAGAATAGCCGACCGAAAATTGAGTCGGAGCTATTCTGAGGCACAACGACTGGGGCACCGAGCGGAGATGCAAGACGAGGTAAGAGCGATCTCAGCTATGGAACCACAGGAAGGCAGCACGAGGCGAGAGGATGGCTCGGATGTAACGGTAAGACCGAAATCGCCAGCAAAAGAACGCTCTATCTTCAGCTTCAACGTCCAGCCGTGTGATGTTGGGATCGGCAACGGCGACTATCAGTAGGAGACAATTAGAGGTAGAGATACAAGCCACCGAAGAAAAATCACAAATTCAAACTGCCGCCGCAGCCGGGAGAAAAGCAAAAACCGCCGCTGCCCCCGCCGAAGAACAAAAAATCCTCATAGAGAACCTCGACAGAAAATTAGAAATTCAAAAACTAATTATTGACAACATAAGCAGAGTTGCAGAAAGTCGGTCAGTGCAACAAAGTCGTCAAATAGCGCTTAGGTTAACGACGCAGCGGAAAACGACTTGTGTTGAAACGCACACCGATTCGCCGCCCACGCCACCGATAACACCAAGTCAGAACAATAAAAATAATAAATAAGTGTCTGCGCCAGTGAATGTAAGTGAAATAATAGTGCCGCATTTAAACTATGCGCGGGCAAATCTTCTAAAAGATGTACCAAAATTCAGTGGCGACGCGCGTGTGTGGCCTATTTTTGCCACCCTGTTCGATCAAGGAACAAACATGTGCAGATTTTCCGACGTGGATAATCTAGTGCGGCTACAGCAGAGTCTGCAAGGTCCCGCTCGTGAAGCCGTACGAGCTACGCTGCTGGATCATCGCAACGTCCCAGACATCTGACGAGTCTTGGAGCGCCGATTCGGCCGACCTGGGGCCCGAAAAGATGACCTGTTGGCTAAAGCAAGGAGAACATCAGCAGTCGGGGTAAGTGATTCTATGGCTAAATTAGTGGATTATAGGACCATAGTGGGCAATGAAGTATATTATCTTTAAAATATGGGACACGAAGCCTATTTGATGAATCTGACCCTATTAAAAAAATTAGTAATGAAGTTGCCCCAACATTTACACATAGTACTCCACCGGCTTTGGCAAACATCTAACTCTTGCAGATTTCGGAGATTGGCTGTATAAAATCGTAGATGCGGCATCATGAAGATGCGCCACGTCCAATAAATAGAGATAATGTAAATAGATAAGAACAACCACACTCCCTTCAAAACAAACGCATTTATACCACAACCGCGAAACAAACTATACCCGAATGTCTAAAATGTGCAAATAGAAATCATACGACATCAGAGTGTAGATTTCTAAAATTAAAGATTAGTAAACGTCGGGATTTTTTTTTTTTTTTTAAAAAAACATCGGGATTGTGTTAAGGGGAATATATGCATACGATCCCTACCAAAGGGTCATAGTCATAGGGAGTGTTAAAAGCAAAATAAATGCAATCTGGACAGTTGTAATCAACCACATCATCGCATTTTACACAATAACAAAATAACAAGAACGGGCTCTTGTTATTTTGTTATATGTTATATGTTATGAAACCTGACCACAGAAACAAAGTCAAAAGATTCCGAACCAACCTGTTACTAGCACCTGGGATAAATCAGCAGAAATATTGTTACGAGCTGCCACGGTAGAGATTAAGGGACCTCGCGGAATTCCAACCGCATTAGCCTTGTGCGACGAGGAATCCACTATTTCTTTACTGGAGGACGTTCCGAGGTTAATTTCGGTCCAATAGTGGCCCCCACATTCACCAGACACCAATCCGCTGAATTTTTCCATTTGGAGCATTTTGGAGGCTAGAGTATCCACTAAAATCCCGAGTTTGGATGTGCTTAAGGCATCTACTTTTTAAGGAGTCCGAAGTTCCGGATACTATACAATTATATTTACAAACTGCACTATCATTATATAAAATTCAACAAAAAAATGAAAGCTGCCCAAAAATAGCAAATATTGGAAACTCCCGTTGTGGGAAAATAATAATACCCAAAATAGAAACCACTTTTTAAAGTGATCCTTTCGATTCTTCGCCTCAAGATTCTTCAACGCCCTATCGGAAAACATTAAAACAGAAGAAAATGGTAAACATTTTTTAAAATGTTAACAGTATAGTTTTTAAAAGAGGGCAAACAACATTCAGAATTAATTAAAGATAATTATTTAGTCGATAATTGCAATAATTCAAAACAAAAAAAATGATAGATTATGGTGTTTTTCCTAAATAACAATTGGTCCCGTGCAACCTGTATTTTATCACATGGTACGACTGCCTTCCGAATAAATAGTCCTTGAAATTACAGCGGCTTCCGCCAAAGGCAGTTAATAAGGTGTGGTCATGGAAGTGATTAGAGTAATATTGAGCAATATTTTGGCAGCCCGGTTAGGCGGCATATATCATTCCAAAAACCCAAAAAATAGAGTTTTGAATTGCTGTTTTTGGGTATGTAAACAATTTTTACCATAAGTAACCTACAATAATTATTTCATTCACTGTGTATTGTATTGTGTAACACAATTGTCGCCGAACTAAGCCGCTGGTAAGAGCTATGTATGTACGGTAGTCGAGTCGAAAAATTATATTTGATTCGCAGATTACACAATTAAATTAACATTCATTTATTATATTTTGTCATTGTCAATCAAAAGGAGAGGGGGGTAAATTGTCATTGAATCACCGGGTGTCGACAAGTGAGGTATCTTTACGCTAGTAATATTATTTAAGCTTTGTTACAAGCGTATTAGGTGACCAACGTGGCTAAATATGCAAGTGCATTCGCTGGTCTATACAATAACTCCCAGATATTTTCACATCAAAAACTAATTGATAAAATGATTCTATAGAACATCTGGATGACTGGAAGATATTGTCATTGTAACTAATATTAGATGTGCAAGAATTGAATTGATCTGGAGATGCTTTATTTATTTATTTTATTTATTTATTAGTAATATCCATATTAAAATGCAAGAGCATAAAAGAAAAGGAAATAACGATCCAGAAAATAGCGTTAAATGCTTCTAAATTTAGGTATAAATCTGTCTGCGGCCCAGGTTATATAGCGCATAAATTAAATGTAAATGTTTGTTTTTCGAATGTGCTCAGTAAAGTGCAACCAAGCTCGCCTTACTAGGCACTCCTGTGATAAGCACTTCCTGAGTCTTATTGGAGTGCCACGGGAAAAAGAAAAACAGAAACAAATTGGTATATATTTTAAATAATATTTTAACTGCAGATTATATTCTACTGACGGCAAATAAGACAGCCGACGAAATACTCAAAATAGTAGCGGCAAAGGCAATGGTGGGACTCTTATAATATAACAGATGAGTCGCCACAACCAGCCGCCTGCACTAGTTGCCTCATTTGAAGGCACTTATAGATAAAAAAGTTCTAAACAGTAATGGAGATGTCGTGCGAAATTTTTTTTAGGTGGTGCTAGCGGCGACTTAGTTTGTTTCTGAAAGTTGTCAAGGGAACGACATACACCCTGAGTGAGCATCCGTATAACGGTCAATTTATAAGGAGTGAGAGTGACAGCATAGATAAATTATTATAATGTACCTGAGGGAGAAAAAAGAAAACAGCGATTTGACGGATGGGCTGTGTTGCCAAATTCGCTGCCACATTTTCCAGCCATAATACTGTTGAAAATGGCAAAATGGCAATTTCCCAAATCTTTTCGTAGAATCATAAATAGTAGGTACAATACTGACGGTGTTAGATATTTTCAATTATGGAGGTAGATTTCTTTGTCTTAATAGCATTATGGCTGAGAAATGTGCCAGTCATCTGGCAGTCAATGTCATCTGAATGCAAAATGGCTTCTACCGGGTCCCCATGAGTATGCACCCCTGGAGTTGCACCCACCACATTTTCGAGGGTGCCAAGTGTGCATCCACTGGTCGTACCCTGCCGACCATGCTTCTGCCGAATTCTTACCCAGCAGAAGCCGATACTGCGAACAAAGGAAAAATCTACGCCTAACTTAACATATCCGGGTGGTGTGCAGACTCGGCAGTGAGAATCAGACGGGGTGAGCAGTCGGCAGGTTCGAAAACGGAGATGCAAACTCGATGCCTGCATACTAAATGGGTGCCAATACTCCCCGTTTCTACCAAAGTAATGCTCGCGCGGGGCACTTCTCACTTTACAACTTCCAGGGAGGAAGTTGCCACTGCGCCCTCCAGTGGGAAAAATGGCAGTAAACATCCTCATTGGTCTGAAAAATGCTATTTTTTTACGATTACGCTGGCGAATTTGTTATTGACGCATCTCTAAATGAGAAAGAAAAATACTTAAAAGAATTACCTTCCACTCGTGATCGACCTTATCGAATCTGTAGAGCCTCGCGCGTATTTTGCACATCTCCATTTCGTTTTCCTCGTTGGTGGGCACGTTCACCAGCGGCAGAGAAATTATCGGCTCAAAATGAGGATCGTGCTCCGAGTTCTCGCCGCCGTCGCTCTCGCTGTTCCTCGACACCGGAATCTCAGCCTGTCGATACAAATGAAACCGTCGAAAAACGAAAACGTACGGAAAACACGGAAGGCCGGGAATAGATTAAATTGACAAAAAGCAAACAATCAGTGCCGTCAGAACACGAAAAAAAACAATAAAACTTACATTTGCAGCCATTTTCGTGCGGGACAATCGACGATCGATTGGTGTTTCAGGAGAATAGTGATATTTCGCTTAAAACGTTAAGAATCCGTCACAAACCCAAACCGGGAAAAAGCTCTGCGGCTGTTTACATCCGTTAGCCAAGTAGAACTGCACAATCAATTTAATGCAACGATTTTAAATTGAGTGAATTCCAAGCACTACGACTTTCGTATAAGCCGGCTCCATATCAACCCCAACGTCGGCCCCAACGCCACTCGTCCAACGTGTGGATCTAGAAAATAGCCTTGGCCCTAACGTTGGGCGTTTCTCATTGCACAGATCGGCTCCGGCCCGACACCATCAGTACTCAACGACACGACACCGACAGTACATTCTTCATTTGACCGGCACCGACACGCTCCGACCCGACACGGCGGCTTTATAATTACTGTGGAACGTGGGCAAGAGTGATGGCAGCGTGTAACAAATTGTATTTGTTGTATTTATTATGTTTAAGACGCAAACAAAGAAGTATCATGAAACGGTTTTGGGTGTACCCAATTATAAAAATGAAATATTTAGATGGCGTGTTTTACAATTTATTTGAAAAACTAACTGATGACCCAGATAATAATATGTGTTTTTAATTATTTCCGTATGAGTAAAGACACCTTTGATTATTTACTAATGAACCTGGACACTAACTGAGTGGAGTCACTGCACGCCACTCACCCGCCCACATAGAAGCTTGCATGTGTACACAACACATGTATAACGCCGGACCGACACCAGTGGGAGATTTGCTGCCGACGTCGGCCCGACATGTCAGTGTCGGGCCGGGCTAGTGAGACAGCGTGCCGTACAATTTCCTAGAATTCTGCATCCACTAAAGTTGGGGCCGGGCCGGAGCCGGGTCGGCCAATGAAGAAGCGCCCGTTGGCGCGAGTGTTGGCAGTTGGCCGGTGCGTGTCGGTTTTCATAAATCAAATTAATCTGAGCCAACACGCGTGATTGGTCCACACGTTGGCTGCTTGTTCAATCTTGTTGCGACGCGCATCGAGTGCATACCTATGTCAAGTCAAGATGTCCTCGTCCACGCCGCCGTCTGTATGGACGAATGAAAAAGTTTTAGAATGTATAACTCTACCAAGCACATCCGGTAATATGGAATGCAAGGCGGAATGACCATAGGAATAAAAATTTAGTAACTGATGCGTGGAGAACCATTCATAGAGATATGGGAATGACTTACTACGTAGATTAACGAATTAAAAAAGAAAGGAGAATTATTAATGAGCACATGCCGCCTTTAAAGAAAGTAAATTAATGATTCTACTCGTTCTGGACCACCTGCAGACGAAGTTTTCAACCTAAATTGGTTCGCATATGAGCCGATAGACTCTTTTATAATAATAAGATTTATAATAATTCAGATACAATCATGATTAGCACAGAGGTATATGGACCTTTTGTTTTTAAAAAAATTATCATAACTGTATCTATTTAGTTTAAATTAAACAATATCATTTTCATAAACGAAATAACTAAGAAATTAATTTTAAAAAATCTGTAGTCGTTTTATACAATTAAGTTCATCATACCAGTTTGTTTATGAAATTAATGACAGTAAAGTATGCTGCAAATTCATTACGTATTTTACGTATTTGTCCAGCATTTTCTGTTGCCCTTATTAGTATTAGATCACATAGAGTAATTTCGATATCGGACATCCTCATATTGGCTCTGACGGGACTAAACTAGTATAACTCCCAACTTCTGGATGCCTAGCAAATTAACCAGCCAACGTTGGTATCGACGTTGAGACCAGCATGTGGAGTCGGCTTAAAACTATAAAGGTAAATCCACTGAAAACCTTTTGCATCATCGGTCTCTGAATTTAAGAAACCGTGGAATGCGAGGACCGTGGAAACCGTGGAAGGAGTAGGTAGTTTTTATAATTTCTAAATCCCTCTTGACTGTGACTTTTACGAATAGCTAATGGCGTACCGCACACTATACAGTTGTAATTTCGCCGAATGTCATTTTTTTTTAGATTTAGGACCTACTGGCCGGACCCCTAATAACTCTGTGGGTATTAATAGAAGGATTGATATGCTATTTATGATAAATGTATTTATTAACTTTTGACGCGCGGTGTCGCTGCTGCAACTATGCAGCGGCACAGTGGGAGATGTCCAGTGCCGGCGCGCAGTCGTTAAGATAGGGAACAACCGATGTTTGGCAAACATCAATGTATCGTATCTCGATATATCGTGACAAACACGATGTGTAAGTGAGCGATGTATAGACGATAAATCGTACCCGAGGATGCGATCTATCGGGAGACACTGTCGTGACCCATCCCAAAAATTTGGCAGCAAAACACCATGAAAATAAAACTTCCAGGTTAACTCGAGGGAAAGATTAGCAATCAAAGTTATAAACCTAATTGTTATTGGAAATTTTATAGATAATCCTTTTCACTCCCGGGAAAACTTGCACAAATTGGCGAAAATATAGCTGCCTATCTGTTCCTTCAGAACGTCGTTTTTCTAAGGCAGCGGCAAGGATAACACAAGTTTGGAACAGATTAAGGCGAAAACGACTATCGAAACTTTTATTTTTACAGTCTGTTGATGGTTAGGTGACTTCATTTTATGATGTCTTTTTTATAAGAGATGTATAAGATACTGTCAGTATTATACTGGTCTTAAGAAGTTTTATTATGATTTCAATTTTTTTTAAATCTTGATCATTAATTTTAAAATAAAAAGGTTAAATATTTTTTAATATTCTGTGACCTGATTTGATTAGTATTGTATAACTTCACTTTTGAATATAATATTACTATTATAAGGAAGTACCGTGTTGTATTCATTTAGATTTAAATACACATTATCTAGTATGTTAGTGTTTTAGAAACAAAACAACTAATAATGTCAAAAAGCTAAAATACTTTTCATATTTAGTTTTATTTATTTATTTATTTACGGTACCTATGAATTGTGCATTTTCAATATTCCGATAATGATAAATAATAACAATATTTTAAAATATGTCCCAGGAATATGAAAATATTGATCGTTTTGTACTATGTATTGTACTAGGCATTACGCCTGTTCTAATGGAAACGTTATTTTTTTTGCTTTTATAGATGAGCTGGAGTGTTAATACCAAAATGAAATTGTAATTACTTATAATAAAAAGAGAGTACTAGCACAACAAGGAAATAAAATGAAAAATCTCATTTAAGAAAAACATTGAATGTAAAACTATACTATTATTAAATTTGTTTAATTTTTTTAAATACGTTTGAAATGTGGATGTGTAAGAATTCATGTGTAGTCGCCATTATATATTTCATTTTTCTGGCAATATTTTGACAACTGTCACTTATCACAAGTCTATAAATTCGACAATCTATGGTTGCCCAAAAATTCTTGAAAGAAGCTGTCATTGGAAGTACGTGGCCGGCCCGATTGGACAGGGTGTTTTTTATTATTTATCAATCAAAGTAACCCAGTTTGTGTTTCGCTACACAAAAATGTCGTACGATCAGTGTTTCTTGTATTTTCTTGCTTTTATCGTCTACACCGCGCATGTCTGCGATGGATATTCGATCACGGTAGACGCGCACGCTGAGGAGTGCTTTTTCGACGATGTAGAGGCTGGGACAAAAATGGGTGCGTATTTACACCAGATTTGGAA
This sequence comes from Micropterix facetella, assembly GCA_027564375.1. NCBI lineage: Eukaryota > Metazoa > Arthropoda > Insecta > Lepidoptera > Micropterigidae > Micropterix > Micropterix facetella. The sequence continues at coordinate 8,729,871 of JAOPUG010000099.1, forward strand.
CTATTTGAACTTTGGGTAGTGCGCAGACGGTTGGTCCAGCAACTCCAGGGATCGAGTACGTAGAACGAATGTCTAAGCAGAAAAAAGGTTTCATTCAATGAAGTAGTGTCGATCCTGAATATGAATGGCTTTTATCTATAGTTTATGAGACGAGAGGCATGCCTTTTTATGTCAAAATTGCTTACCATAGTCCCCTGATATCCCAGCACTGTAAATTGGCAGTCTGGCTACTAAGAGCGGGAGTCTGGTTTGAATCAATATATAATGTAGGTTAACTAATGTAGACGCCTATATATTTTTTTATATATTTTCAGGCTTGACGTTTGAAATTGCTGAAGGTGGTTTTTTGGATATAGATGTGAAAATCACAAGTCCAGATGGCAAAATAATTTATCAAGGTGAAAGGGAGTCATCCGGAAAGTATATTTTTACCGCAGATTCTAATGGCAGATATACATATTGCTTCAGCAATCAAATGTCTACAATGACACCTAAGGTTAGTACTTAGCTGATGTTTTAGTATGGTTCGGCAACGAGCACATGATGATAATTGTAAAACGATTCACCTGCAAGGCAAGAAGACTTATGGTCGTCATAATCAAATCACCACCAGCTTCAAAATAATGTCGCTTTTAATGTTGTTTAGTATGTTGTAGTGTGAACGCATGCTCCAATCTAGAGTATATATTATCGAAGGACGTTTTCTATTTCATCAAGTCTATCGAAGCTTTTTAGACCCTCCCCTCGGAGGGTATGGTCTTTACAACTATTGATCTTTATTGGTAGTTGCCAAACCTACCTAATGGCGCATCGTACTATGCCCTATTTATTAAAAAATATATAACATGTACAATAGCTACGTTTGTTTATTCGAATTATATAATATTATTCTAATTAATTTCACTTATTGACCATACGACTCTTACCTAGCCTTTCTTGTTACTCCTTTGTAATTCATAACCATTCATTTGACATTTACATCCTAATTATTTTTCATTATGATGTCATATTGTTTACCTTAATTACCTTATCAATATAATTTTATATTAAAACCTTATATAAACCTAATTACTCAACATATTATATAAAGGTGTTCATTGTTTACAGGCCTGGAATTGATCAAATATGTTATATTTACCTCTATTGGGTATATGAAACAGTTGGATACCCTTTTTTTTTGTAATTTACAATAATTTACAGTAAAATGACAACATGTACAATTAAAATGTCATAGACAAAACTCCAGTAA
>JAOPUG010000099.1:8897893-8912148 GCA_027564375.1 Micropterix facetella
ACATTATTTTTATGTGTTTTATTTCAATTTATAGTTGTAAGAGTCTAAATTGTACACCTCTAAAAAAACAACCTTTACATGAACATATTATTGATTATTTTAATAAGTATGATATTCTCCATTAGCTTCGACGACTTTAGAGTGTTTGATTAAATATACGAGGAACTCATGTCATTTTTGCAGTTTTTAATGATTTGTTGGTTCGAAAATCATACTCTTATACTGCCTCTATCATCTTTGTTTCTGCCTATCGAAACCTGGACTTAAAAGTATGCCATAAATTGTCAACGGGATAAATTTCAGGATAAGTCTGGTGAGTTTCCTTGCCATTGGAGTCATATGGGCTCTTGCTCTTTGAAGTAATTCTTCATTATTTTAGACTATATCATGGGGGTGCCAGGCAGCTGTTATGATCCTAGCCTCGGACACTATCAGGTCAAAGCTAGTGCAAAACTGTGTGGCACTGCTGAACTCCCTGGGAGATTCCCAGTCATGCAGGAATCGAAGGAAATGAAAAAGCTGACGAACTTGTTAAGGTGGGAGCAAAGGGAACGTTATACAGTCCTGAACCTTGCTGTGGGAACCAAAAAGCCAGGCAAACCTAATGCTCAAACAACTATGTTCATAACAATCCTTCAACCACTGAAACAACATGCCAGGTTTGAATCATTCTAGAGCGCTAATCAAAGCTTACGATCGTAAGACTGCCCACGAGACTTTAGCGCAAAATAGGAACAATCTACGCATTCTGGTGAAGGCACTCACGGAGAATTGTGGCCTGAACAGACACATGTTTAACCTCAAGCTCTGGGACACTAGAATGTGCAGGTTCTGTCAAGATGCAGAGGAAACTACCATGCACAGGTTCTGACAATATGCAGAAGAAACTACCATGCACCTCATGTGCGAATGCAGCCTGCTAATGCGTAAAAGATACACCGACCTGAGTGTACTACCTCCAAGCTGAAGAGGTAAAACAATCCAGCGCCAAAAGCCTAATGTGGTTCTTAAACGATGCGAGGCTTAGCACGGAACTATAGTAGGTGGCAATCACAATAGATCAGTAATGGTCGCAGTGACAAGGCCCACTAAACCCTAAAAAAGCCCCCCTCACTACAATTAAAAAAAATTAAAAATCATGGGGATAAATATTGCTGAAAGATTGGTTTACCATTGGGATATCATGCTGACAGACCAACATGTTTTGACAAATCTAATAGTTTCCGATGGTGTTTGAGGGGCCCACTGGCATCCACGAAGCTCATATGCCCAAGCGCTAGACGGCGGGCTCACCAAAATTGCGGTCCAAGTAAAAACATTAGAGGTATATAGTAATAACATTATACTTTTCAAGTATCTTGTCACTTTTGAGATTACTCTCGTAAGAAATAAAATTCATCATGAGGACGTTCTTCATCAATTTGCATATATATTTTCTGGGTAAATGAAGTTTTAAATTAAAGTGAGAGAAAACCGTTCTTTCCCGTGAAATCGTCTCCTTAAATATTAAATTTAACGATTTTTCCCAATCCCTCTTCACTCTCGGTAGTAAGTTAATCGACGCATCTCACTTATTAAATTTGCACTGACCCCTTCCAAGCACTTTGTGAGTTGACGAAGATGAGATAAATTAGCCCGTGTTTGTAGGTTAGAATTTGAAAATATTGTTAACAGTTTAAAAGTGAGCATTTTTGTATTGGATCAGCCATTCGTTGCCTATAATACTATATAAATGTCAATTGCCTCTAATTTATAGTCAATTGTATGTTGTGATAGTTTGCGCTGTTGATTTTGTGTGCCATTGAATTTCAGATATTACGATATATTAGCATAATCAATTTATTTAATTAATGATAATAAAATTATATGATTATAATGCAGTTGGGTAAAAAGAAGGTTTATTTATGTTTTTCGACTGTACTTTTAAAATACGTTGGAAATAAAAAAAGCGTTGTTAATATTAGTAAACCTTCGTTTAGCTCGATCTGTACTTGTGTTCAGTATTAATAAATGCATATTTATTTCAGCTGTGCTAGAATCATAACGATGTATTCCGATAGCTTTGTCAAGTTAAAAAGAAAATAAATAAATAAATTATGATGTGCATTTATTATTATGGGGTAATGGACCCTAAAAGCCGACGAACTTGCGAAAACAGGAGCATAGGGATCGTTATACAATCCTGAATCTTGCTGTGGCCTACCAAAAAGCCCAGCAAACCTAATGCTCAAGATACTCTGCTTAGAACAATCCTTCAACCACTGGAACAACACGCCAGGCTTGAATAATTCTAACACGCTATTGAAAACTTACGACTACAAGACTGCACATGAGGCTTTAGCGCTAAATAGGAACAATCTACGTATGCTGGTGAGATGCAGAAGAAACTCCCATGCATCTCGTAAAAATGTTACTGCTGATTTGTAAAAGAAACACCCACCTGGGTGAATAGTACCTTCCTGGACCATAATGGTTCCGTATAGTCTGGGCTATGATGGCTGTTATATGTCAAACTTGGTCGGCCCAGGTCACGGGGCAGCCCCTATCCAGGAGCCTCCTCGAGAGGGACTAACCTGGTGAGCCCGCTGTGTGGTGGATCCGGGGACGGAAACTCGGGCTGATCTGGACAGCTGGCGCATGGGCCGGGCAAACCGGCCGTGCTGTCACTGACGTAGGAGGTTAGAAGGAGTTTAGAAGTGTATGCTTCTTAAGAAAGTGGGGGTAAGTAGGTACCTCAAGCTGCTTATCCTTAGAAACGATATGTGGGCCACTCGATCTCGGGTGAAAGTTGCAGAGTAAAGGATGCCCCATACCCGCGATATTCCAGTAAGGAATGCCGCTCGCTTGAGGTAGAGGACCGCGCAAGCGACCTCAAACCTGCAACCAGACGGCTGGTCGGAGGAATCCGACTGAATCTGGGAGTCAGAGGGTGAGGCTGCCCGCAGGGTGATACTTCTCTGTGCCTCGCCGCAAGGTGTTGGCCTCTGATGGGCAGTGGTGGCGCTTGTTTCGCCTCGGGGTGATATAGCGATAAAGTTCGCTGAAATGCTCCGGGGTGGATGGGATCGCCCATAGCAGGTGATATATACCGAATCTGACTACTGCCTCAAAGCTGAAAAGGTAAAACAGTCCAGCGCCAAAAGCTTACTACGGTTATTAAATGGCGCAAAGCTTAGCATGGAGCTGTAGTAGATGGCGATCACAATAGACTAGAAATGGTCACAGTGATACAAGGCTCAATAAATCTGGAAAACGCCCCACACAACAAATAAAAAAATTAATGGACCTGTGCATTGGGCTGATACACGACGTCATAGGTTGTTTTAGCCCTATTTTAAAAATTATTCAACCAAAAATAAGAAGCTTCCACCTTAGAGGCCCAGTAACTTATATGTAAATATATAATTGTTACTCATTTTAATATAGATTTTTATAATTTAAAGGAGGTTGGACATTTCGTCACCACCGCTAATGACCCCGTCAGCTATACGTCATAGGCCAAGCTGTTTTAATGTTTTAAAATTATTTATATGGAGGTTCGTCTTGAAGTCATTGTGGGTAAATAGTTATTGCGATGGAAAGCTTTGCCAATGATTGACGACGCGGGGAGCAAGCGAGGAGAGACTGGGGGAGGGGATCAAGGGAGTGTCATATTAATAATAAAAATTGTTTTTTTAAAGAAAATTTTGTAATAATGCAACGAAATAAACAGACAAAGAGTTGCATTCACGACAATAAAGACAATGAACAAAACTTTCCACTTACAGAAAACAATGATTTTCATCTATATAAATATGCCTTAAAGCGTTCGGTTACTAGGCATATGAATCGCCGAAGGAAAAAAATTAGATCATGAGGGCAGCAGTCCCGAACGCTAGACGGGTATGCGTCGAAGGAAAAGCACAGATTGTGAAAAGGCCGAAGGTCCACGAGAGCCATAGGCCCTACCACTATGGGACATGGCACAATGCTGTTATAGTTACGCTAAAATAACATTTTAGAAACAATAGGAAAGCCATTTAGTATAGAAATACAGACCAAAAAGTAATGCATAAAATGGTAAATTCCCTTCTCGTAACTTTTTATACAACGCTTTTTAGTACAACCCACCATAGTACTACATTAAGATAGTTTTACATTAACATATAGCTCGCCGCCATGTGGGCGGGGGGAGGCTAGGTCCCATACATTTTTGCCCATCCTTTCTATTACGTTCTAAAATCTGACTTTTGTTTCCAATGTAATTTCGTTCATTTCCTTAAACAAAAAGATTTTTCTTGTAAATCCCCAACTTTAGAGTTAATTTATTATTTTTTTTTTTTTTGGACAGCCCTCGAGCCGCCGGAAATGTTTCCGCCGCCGCAAGAAATGTATCCCCCGCCGCCCATCCCGAATTTTCAAGGTTTCCGTATGCCGAGCCGACCGGGACCCAATTTTCCAGCGGCTAAACGGCCGCACCCCGGCGGGCCGATACGGAAAGCGTACTCGCCGATGCAACAGCCATTTAATAAATCCAAATTAGCCATTTTGCAGCAGCAACGCTACTTTCAGGGCAGGAATAATTATTTTTAGTGTAGATCGGCGCAGGTGGCCGTAGAGACTGCGACGAGATGACAATAGTTGCCATCGCCTCGACTGCATTTTTTTTTTTTCGAAAATGCCGAATATTGTTTCTATAATAAAATTGTCATAATATAAGGATCTCATTAAATTCTATTTATTTCTGTTCATTGCCGTGTTTTTATTTTATTTTTTTTACGCAGAGACGATTTCATAGAACAAGAGACCTTTGAAGATGCGGTGTTTTTGATTAATTATTTTATTATTTAACAAGATTCAGGATTATTAACAAGTCTGATTTGATCTTTCTTTGGTGTTAGCCGGTAGAGTGGTATTGTATTGCAGTACCCAGTGAAAAAATGCCGTTGCGTACTATTGGATACTACATTACCGAAACGGCTGGATGGGAAAGGCGGTTGGGAAAACGTCCATCTCTCAGCAGTATTTTTTTTTTTACTTTTTCATAGTATATATATCCTGCCGAAAAAATCTGATATTTTACAATTTGGTGCACTCGAATCGGTCTCAAAATAAGCGCTTTATTAACTATTCAATGCGCGATTGGCGTTCGTTCTGTGTAGGTGAGTGCGATAGATTTATTGATATAACGTATATTTTGGCAGTTTTTAAAATAAAAATGTGTACATGTTTCCGCCATAACATTTATTGAACGTACACAGTTAACCAGGAGAACAGAATCGACCTGTTAGAATACTTTGTATTAATTTCGTTTTTAGGAAAATGTGTTAATTCGACCTTCTCTTCGCAGAGCGTCGAATCTTTCTCAAGTTATCATGCGCACAGATAGCCAGAAGCATCAACAAACTTTTTTGCAACCCACCTGGGGCAATAGGTTTACAATATTCATTTCGCACCATCACCCCTACTCGCCCCGTCTTACCCTACTTATCCCTCCCCCGACTTGTCCGAACTTACCTTACTCATTCCGTACATGGTCCGCCCCGACTTGCTTTGACCAGTGTATGATGAATGTACGACTATAAATGTGATTTCAAAGACGTCCGCTTGTATGGCTGTTCCCATTTCCAATGTAGGTACGGAACCTTAAATCTAATCAGTTTCCATAAATCTCCCATTCACCAATAAAACCTATTGGCGAAAGAATTTTTGAAATCGTACAACACATTCTTGAGATATCGTCAAACAACAGACAGTTATCATATGGACAGAAACGAATAGATAAACTTACCTACCGTCTGGGGCTATGCTTTGCAAAGCTTCACTTTGCTCAGCCAATTTGAGGAATTGTAATGAGCATACGTCAGATTGTCGAGAATGGAAGGAGTTTTATTGTATTATATTCAAGGATTTATTGTCAAGGAAATTTTATTGTATTATATCAGGTGACGCACCAAATACCTGCTGCAGGGCGCTCAGCCCAGCGACGCCACACCCAGAAAGCTAGGTGAATGGGCCCATCTCATATGAAGCACCACTGAAGGGCAATTGCTCAGCGGTAGACGTCACGGGTCTTAGACGAGGTCCGTCGACTAACTCACGACTTTTGTATTTTACCAAAAGCTTGGTAATAGTGGAAACTATTCACGGTTTTCAACAGGCTATTGAAGACGACACCATGAGTATCTCATGGATAACGCAGTGGTACGACCGCTTCACAAATGGCTGCACATCAGTGGACAGCGAACCACATCCCAGTGGACCGTCAACAAGCCGGAATGACAATTTCGTTTACCAAGTGTGGACTTTAGTTATGCAGGATCCCGTATTCTCAGCATTCCAGTGGTTCGTCAGGATCCCTACTCCCTAGACAATAGTCCGTGTGATTTTTAGCCCCAATTGAAAATGCTGCTGAAGGGAACAATTCGAACCAAGAGGACATGCGTAATGCGACAGCTTAGTTGAACACCATGAACAAAAGATTCGTCCTAGAAGTATTTCTCACTATGGTGGAACCGCTGGGAACAGTGTATGCCGGTGATTCTCAATGTGTGCGCCGAGGCGCCCAGGACTTCGAATAAACAGGAGCGCCGTGAGGCACTCCTGCAAACGCAAACTGGTTAGTTCATCGGTTCCGTTCACCGAACTGGTTCAGTTCAGAACCAGAACACTTCGGCGAGCCAGTTCAGTTTCTAAATAACAATCAAAGAGTAAACATCTGAGAAGAAAAGTAACTGGTTTTAAGATGCCCGCTATCAGAGGAATGCCCACCTTGTTTCAGTGTTCCGCTTTGTGTTTTCGTAGTCATAGGAAAATGGTAAGATTTCTATTAAATAAGCAAGTCAAGCTCAAGTGAAACAGAAAGAAAGAAACGGAAATATCGTAAATACGATAACTATTTGAATTTTGGCTTTACTTCAGTAGAAGCATACAACGAAGAGAGACCGTAATGTGTGTTATGTTTTTAAAAGTTCTAACGCCCAAGTGTATGCTTCCAAGTAAGCCAAACGAACATCTCGAGACCAATCACTAATATAGTTGAAAAATCTCGCAAATTCCTAAATAGAAAGTTGCAAGACTTACTAAACCAAAAAAGTGATCACTGATCAGCAAGCTCAACCCTCACACCAACTTACTTATCGTTGAAGATTTTCACTATTTCATATTTTTTTGTATTTTCATATTTTAGTCTAATAGTTCTTGTGAATCAATTTTAATAAATATGAGCTTCACATTATGAGGTTTATCACACATATTTGACAAGGGCGCTGGGACGAATACTAGACCTGTAAGTGCGCCGTTGACTGATAAAAATTGGGAACCCCTGGTATATGCATTACCAAGGTGACTATTTTGTAGATTAGAGCAAAATTATTTTATTACAATAAGTGTACTTTTGCCAACCAAAGGTTGGATATTTTTATCAGCAAACGTTTAGAGGAATATAAATACCTTGGAAGCTACATCAATGAAAAATGGGGCCACACCTTATAATTTGTTAGGGATAGAGCAAACACAACAAGTTTTCCACGAAATGAGCTAGTCGATATGTGCAAAATGAGCTAGTCTTTGCCGTCCTTTACGGCGTCTTTGAAATCATGGATACTTAAACGAAGCATGTGTAAAATGTGGGACTAATTTTAAATTATTTATACAGGAAGATATTTAAGATATGAGTTGACCGAATAAAGAAAGACACTGCGAAAACCATCAAACATAGCCAGTAAGTAAGTACAAATGGAGCTGCCATGGAATTCACAGGACTAAGGTCAGGCCGATCATAATACTATTGTTACACTTCTGGGGAGTGAGCAGTGAACTCCGGACTAACAACCGGCTGTGGTAGGTTTATGACAGCTGTCTTGCCACATGTGAGCGTTACATTACCACCCATTAACTCCCCCTTCGAAGCCATAGAATTTGAGATGCGGAAATTGCAGGTTTAGATAATTTTTCTAGGAAGGAGTTCATTATTTTCCTGGAGAGACCAAAATCCTTAAATAGGTAAAATAGAGATTTGGCTGAGAGGCCACGAGTGCCAACTTCCACCGCGTAAAGGTGAACAGTGAAGTCGTTCCGGATGATGGCATTTGCGAGATCATAGTATAACTGAAATTTTGTTCAATTCTAAGGATCTGGCAATAACCAAGCTTGCAACAAGTGACCGTAGTGAACCAAAGGATCTACAGGCACGCGTAGATCCGAAACTTTCAGGGAAGTGATATTGTTTAGAGACCGAATCAACCTCCATAATCCAATCCGAGCTTTCTCGATTATTGAGAAAGGTTTTGTAGTGGAATATTTTTTGCCTTTAGAGCCATCCCAAACAAACTGTATTGGTGGTTTGGAGGGCACTGTAAGACCCTGGTTGGCACGAGCCACTGTGAGGCTAATTACTTCGCGAATACCAGCAAAAACTTTGTCATGGTGGTAAGTATATCGTCCTTGTTCTAAAGCCACCTTGCAGCCAGTCAAAATATGTCTAGCTGTACAAGGGGTATTGCTACAAAGAGGACATGAACTATCCTCTGAATAGCTCCAATGAGTGAGGTTACTGGGGTCTGGAAGTGTATGCTGAAAGGCATTTAAATAAAATTTCAGCATCTCTGGTGTCCAGTTATAGAGCATTATTTTCCAATGCATTGGAGGGGGAATGCAAAAGTCCCCAACTGTTGTCCAGTGATTCTGGCATTGAAGGCCAACAGCATGAGCCATACTGTTGCTGTCATAATGTTCTCGCAGGAGGGACTTTTTTAGGTCCACATCGCTTACGGTTTTACTGCCATACCCCCAGACCAGTGCCATTTTGGCTGAGTGGAAGTCTACGCGGGCCTGTAGATTCTTTGGTTCACTAAGGTCACTTGCTGCGTGCTTCGTTATTGCTGAATCCTTGGAATTGGACAAAAATAGTGTCACCAGAACTACATATGCATGTATGCAAGTTTTAATTCAATTAGTTATGTAGAAATTGATTAACACTGAGTTACTAGATTTGGCCTAACCTAACAAAGATGTGAAGTTAAATAAAAGTAAAAAGGTGCAATAATGTAGCATATGCTTGTTCATTTGCTATGTGGTTTTATCGTAAATATACAAATTTTCTAACTTTACAATCGTATAATTTTTGATAGCAAATATGATGGATCGACATAACAGCAAATAGACTTCGCACATCTCTACTGGCTATGTGACTCGACAACTCCTGCTGCCCACTTACCTCCGCACTGCCTTCCTCGGCTCAACGATCACATTTAAAACATCAAACATTCGCTAACCGCTGCGTGCCCGCTCAAGACATCTCGTAACGCACTACAGTGCTGAGCAATAAACACATTTCTGCATACCACGCCCAGACCGTGCAGTTTCCAAACCCTCATCAAAAATTTCAAACAAGCCGGTAGTAACAACCTTCTCTACCTCAATCCTTCATTCCAAGAGCTCCGGTCTGGCCCTATTTTGGCAAATCTCGAATATTGGTCTTTTGGAATATACACAGTTTGTCCATTCTATCCATTCCTTGGATACACCCTCACAGAACTCAAGGTTTCATAGCATAATCGGGATATTTACAAGACCTACATTTTCCCAATTGCGATCCATATTTTCGATTCAATCGTGGCCAAATTATGAGTTATGACTCAATAAATACATTTCTATATAGCATAATATCAATTAATACTATACTCACTTACCTCGTTTTGTCATATGGTAATCCAAATAAGATGTTTTGTTTGACGGATCCACCGAATACCCAAGGCTCTTGGCAAGCGTAGCTCATACTTCCATGTATGTTTATCGTTCCCTTTTTGCCTTCTAATTCCATCGTATTCATTTCGCCAAGGATTAGTTGTAGTAAAGAACTCTGTAATCAGAATATCGATAAAATGAAAGTTATACTGATGTGGATAAATTGGAATTTTCACAGCCATTTGCTTCCACTAGAGGATAAAACAACCATATTCCTGAAAAGAGTGAAGTTAGTGATGTGCTGTGTAAGCGAGTATAGGGTAGATAACATCCCCGTGGGAAGATACTGCCGCAGTTCTACCGGATAACTGTCACATTTTTGAGCCATAATGCTTAAAAACTGAAAAATATGTATCCCCATAATTTAACATGTTGAACACTTCCTTTTTATATATAATATTAATGGTTTTAAGAAAAGATCCAAAAATAACTATTTTTCCTTTTTAACAGAATTATGGCTGAAAGTGACCTACCTACGTTAACTTGCGTAAATTAGTGGTTTTTCGACAAAATGGCTAGAAAGCAGAAAAAGAGACTCGGAAACTGGAAACTCGAATAACGATGAAATGTCTTATGTTGCTTCAGTTATGTAGCTGCATTTCATCAGTGCTGTTTCTCTTGTTAATTTATTACCTTTGTATTTTTTAATGTTTGTGCATTTAAGCATTTAATCGAATTAAAGCATTTAATCGAATAGTTACTTTTAATTGTATTTAATATTTAAGCATTTAAGCATTTAATCGAAATTTCAATTGTATCACTTCGGCTTTTGTATGTATGCAAGACGTATTTTAATTTTTTGGCATTTAAATAAATAAATAATGCAGAAAACCATCAATCTTTTAATTATTTACTTTAATTAGCTTTGGGTTCTAGGTAAAAATAAAAAATACTTATATGCATATAGGCATATTCTAAAATCACGATTGTTCACTTTCATGTGCAAAAGACAACAATGTGGGAAAAATGTAAAACATCAATAGAAAAGGTAATAGAATCAGGCCATGCTTAACGTTTTGCAATTTCGCGATTTTGACAAAGAGGGGATATATAATAACTATATTAGCTCAGCTCATGGTTACATATTCGGCCCGATAGCGCTTCTTCGTAAACTAATATTGCGTATTAGTTCAAGCGAACGAGATAGAGCTTTACGTTAATAGTAGTGGTAAAATGAGCGGGGGGCTTGGCTCCAGCCCTTGTTGTCATCTGAATCTATAAGATCTTTTGTAACTACCTGTTGAGTCAGTGGTCTGCTAGAAGCCCGGTGCTACTTACCAATCCATACAGGTCACTGACCTTCAAGTTGTGCAGATCACTGGGTTTGAGAAAAGCTCGTCCCTGTGCCTTTTTGCGGCAAGGCCCGGACAACGGCCCACGATGTGTACACTGTCCTCTGGTTCTTCACCACATATCCGACAGTCTTTGCTCTCAGTCAAAGCCAATGTTGAAGAGATGCGCTCTAAGGGTCGTGTGTCCAGTGAGGAGACCGACAGTTATTATAAAGCTCTTCTTGCTCGTATCAAGTAGGACCCTGGTTCTTTTAAGAAGTGGTTGCTCCATCATGGTCATTGTCTGGCGACAACCTTGGCTCTGTTTCCAGAATACTCTGCTCCAAACAGTCCTTGATGATTTTATTGCCCATAGCGAAGGGGACCCCAAATACTGGCTCCACCGGGCATTGCAGTGTGCCCAGTTTTGCGAGTATGTTGGCCTCTTCATTGCCTGGCAATGCTTGGTAGCCATGTGACCACATCAGTGTGATATTGTTGGCTTTTCTCAATTTATTGAGCCCTTGCATACAGTCCCAAAACACAGAAGAGTATGTGGTGGTTTTGGCAAGAGTATCTAAGGCTGCTCTGCTGCATGAGCAGATGAGGATTCTTCTATTCGTTATGTGCAGTTGATTTTGGAGATTTATGCATTCCAATATGGCAAACACCTCGGCTTGGAAAACCGTGGCTTGTTGTCCAAGAGGGAGGCTGATAATGTGGTTGGTTTAGAGAACGCACACGCCCAAAACATTCGCTTCTGATCCATCGGTGAATCAGGCGTCCGCATTTTGATATTGAAGCCAATGCAGCTTCTTCCAGTCTTCCTAGGCGGGGATTTGGATTTCATTGGATTTTTCGCTTAAATTCTTTTTGGGTAGTCTGTCCTGGGTTAATGTGAATGGGCTTTTGTGGAGGAGATTTAGCTCAGTATAATTGGGATTGTTCCACTCGCCCAAATACTTGAGTATGTATGCTGTTAGTCAGACGGAGTGAATTATAAGCTTGTCCAGGGGAGGGCAACAGAGTTCTACCTCTAATTCCTTGGTTGAAATGAACTTCATTACGCCTGTTACTGCACTCAGGTAGTTTCATTGAAGACTTCACAACATGTTTTTGACTTTTTCACCCTGGGCCACCAGACTACTGCAGTATAGGTTAGTCTTAGCAGAAATACTGCACTGTAGAGCCATAGGTTTGAAACCCCAGTTTTTTTCATGACTCTTTTACACATCTACAAGGAGGCATAGAAGCTTGTTTTTTTGCTTATAAGGTAGTGTTTCCAGTTTAGCTTTGGGTTTAGATAGACTCCAAGGTATTTGACCTCTGTTACGTATTCTATCTCCTTATCCCAGAGATTTAGGCGTTCAACGGGTTCAGGTTTGTATTTTCTGGTGAAGACCATGGCCTTGATCTTGCTTGGATTCGCAGACAGGCCCCTGATCTGCACCAATCTTGGGTGGTCTTAAGTGCTTTATCCATGAGCTCCTTAAGTACTGATAAGAATTTAGCAGGGGCAGGCCCCTGATCTGGCACCAGTCTTGGGTGGTCTTAAGTACTTTATCCATGAGCTCCTTAAGTATTTATAAGAAGTTTTATCTTACCACAATTGCCACGTCGTCAGCGTAGCAGCTACTGCTACGCAAGACAGAGAAGCCTTAGTTTTGTAGGTCTGTCAGGAGTTCGTCTACAACGATGCTCCACAGGAGGGGTGAAATGACTCCACCCTGGGGTCAGCCCTTGGCCGGAGTTCAAGTGAGGGAGATGTCGCCTTGATAGACGATCAGAGTCCTATTTGTAGCATACTCAATTCCCAATCAATGATGGCCTCCGGTATTCCTCGTCTATACATGACCTGTTTTATAGTTGCATATGAGATAGTATCAAATGCGATAGATAGTATCAATTATTGTGGTGTCGGTATCGGCCAGGCGAGGAACTTCGTAATTCAAGGTACGCGTTTTGATTATGGTCCGTGGTTACGGGAACTTCAATGTAGCTGATTATAAACACGAAATCGTTCTTTTGGCCTCTCTTTTATCTTTGATCTCTTGTTTTACATTCCCTGAAACCCACAAAATTTTCCTGTAATTATTTTATCTGTATGTAGTGCAATAAACTGTATATATAAATGTAGTCATAACGTTCGTTAAATGCTAATCGTTTTCGGGGATTTAACCGACCGGAAATTTCCGCTGATTCTCTATTCTATTGTATTATTAAATTATCTATTGTATTATTAATCGTGCTGAGCTAGTACCAAAATATAATATGCACAATGATATAGCCATAATCGCTAATTGAAATAATGATGGAATTAAAATCAGAATTCTTTCAAAAATCACATTTTACTTGATTCACAAATTTAGTATACTTAGACGTTATGATAGGCGCTCTTTCTATTCCACCCTCGATGCCGATTCAACCTTAATCGAACGACGAGAAACCGCCAAAATCGAGAGACCAGTTGAGTATGCAGTGGGGCACGACAGTTTAGCACTCTGCCGCTCTACACTTTCTCTTTAATCTAAAGGATTCTATTGGTTGCGATAATTGCATTGACAGCAAATAACAAAGTAAATGTACCTATATAACAAAACAATGTAAATAACAAAGCAATGTAAATAATAAAGCAAATGTAAACAACAAATGACCAGCATAAAACACCTACTGGATAAGAAAGGACACGTGTCCAAATGATTGTCGTTAAGCGTATCTCGTCCAATTTACGTCGGGAGCGCGCAGGCGAAAGTAACCTTTACGATGGGGCTGTAAGTGGCTTCTATTCGCGTGCGGCTTGACGCAAAGTGCGAACCGCGTCGACTTAGCAATTCTATAAGGATGGAAATAAGCGAGTGGCGTCCCGCGGGAGCACCTCGGCCGCCCCTTTTTGGTTATATTTCAATTTTCCCGAACATTTACAAAACACGGGCGATGGGTTTCGCACCGCGTGCACCTCGCCAGCCGCGTTGTTCTTTCAAATTAACATCACGACACACGCGCGCGGGATAGGGAATAGGGAATACGGAAAACGGAATATGGAATACGAAATAACACCGAACAGGGTAACTTGCCCGCTATTATTTCGGGTAATAAAATTGAAAACGGCCTTCGAGGGTAATTTCATTAGTGGGACATTTCAATTACCCTGGCTGATAGAATACAACATATCACAGGTATCATCTGAGTTTTCAGCGCAGAGTTCGATGTAGTCAAATTATCTAATGATTGCTGGTCGATATCCTAAGCGTCTGATTA
>JAOPUG010000099.1:8954422-8966604 GCA_027564375.1 Micropterix facetella
TTATTTTTATGTGTTTTATTTCAATTTATAGTTGTAAGAGTCTAAATTGTACACCTCTAAAAAAACACCCTATACAATCGCATATGCAATTATGCGATTGCATATAATGGTATTTTTATAATGTTATTGCATATTTTAGTACTTTTTCATTGATAGTGCTTATTTCAGTAGTTAAATAATGACAAGCAATTAAATTGAGTGAAGGGACGAGTGCTGTACTCCTTACTCCCTTCCCCGCGTCGCGCATGGTAAGCATAGGCGGGATGCGATCCGCCGCGATCTTCCGGCAGCAAGCAGCCCGCGAAAAACCTTCTAAAAAAAGAAACTAACAACCTTCGAAAATTACATATTTTTTATTATAATTAAATCAAACCCCTTCAATAAAATTGGCAGCCTAGTAAATTTTAAGGACCTTTTTCATGGGCTTCATAATCATTTTATATAGCTCTGTACATATTCCTGGTTTCCGGGGAAAAAAGTTATAGATCAGACTCACATTATTCGAAGTGCTGTCGTAACACACAATTTCATGATCCACTTGAATGTCAATTTCAGGATGGAGCGGCTTACAGTTTACACAGGCCCAAATATCCGGTTGATTGGTCTCGAAAACCTTAAAAAGTAATAGATCAACATATTATCAGATAATCCTGAATGAGAAGACGAAATTGATAGGCTAGCAATATATTGATGGTTCAAAAACAGAGGAAGGGACAGGAGTGAGTGTATACTTGAAAAAATCTGAGGGTTAATTTGAGTAAACATTGAGTTCCCACTCCACAATTTTTCAAGCGGAAGCTTTGAGTATAATTATGGCTGCGAGTGAGATTAAAGAGAGAAAACTCAAAGGTAAACACGTATTCTCACAGATAGCAGGTCGGTGCTTCTAGCACTCAAAAGCCCAGGCAGATATCCAAACTAGTAGGTGAAAGCAATATCAAAAAATATCTCACAGGGTAATAGAATAAGCCCTACATGGGTAAAGGGACATAGTGGAGGCAATGAGGAGGCAGACAGACTCGCATGACAGCGATCGGTCCGAAATAAAATTTTATTAAATATATAAAATGTCATTTAAGTATATAAGTCATGTCAATAAGTAATAATCATATATATAGTTTTGAGGTTCTACATCTGTGTTCACCGACTTACAAGTTAAACGGCTTAACCAACTTAAAAAATGAAACATAAGACTCCTGAGGGGTCAAGTAATCAGTGCGATGTTCTTTCCTCTGGAGTGAATTATAATTTCACCTCTAATCAAGCCTCGGCGCGTTACCAGTTAGTTATCAGCTCTGCCGGTAGATGGCGTTAGTCGTGACATCACAATTTCGACTATTGATAAATGTCAACTTTAATCATTTCTCTTTTCATTAATTATTTGACACATAGACTTCTGAGGAGTCAAGTAATCGGTGATTCATAAAAATTAAATCTTTAGTCCCTGGGGGTTTCCTCTGGAGTGAATCATAATTTCACTGATAATCAAGCTTTGACGCATTACCAGTTAGTTATCAGCTCTGCAGGTAGATGGCGTTGTCGTGACATCACGAAATATCCAAAAATTGATAAACGTCAAATGTAAATAGTTTTACAGTTTTGACAATTGATAAATGTCTAATTTAATCATTTCTATTTTTATTAATTAATTAAATACAATTAAATATCTCTCCTGCATCCGGAATCTATACATAATTGCCTCCGTAATCGGCGCTGTCGCACGGCGATTAGAATAAAATCAGGAATATTTATTACGAGATTTGACAGGGTAAAATTGTGTACCTCAAAGAAAAATGCCTAAATCTGCTGCACAAAAGCGTAAGCTAAATAAGCAACGGCTGCAAAATGAAACTGAAGACAACTGCAAGAGTTTAATGTAATGAATTTTGTTTCAAATTATTGATTTTAACATTCGGCCCTATAACATTCAAAGCGCTACAAGGAGCAACACAAGAAGGGAGGTCCACGTACCTTATACTGGCAAACGCCTCATTTTATTGATTTTGTTTTTCAATTGGTTCAGTATCTAAAGGGGAATGGACACTTTAGTTCCTAATAACTATTTCCGTCTTTAAAGCATGTATAACAGGAAAAAACCATATACCTATGCAAAGAATTTTCAGTACAAAAAAGTACAAACGACAAACGAATACCAGAACTATTTATTGATATGTTCCCTGCTAATAGAAGCTTATGATAAATTATGCAGTGGAAATTTCTCATATCAGCCCACTCAACATCAAGTGCTTGCCCCGTGATGCTGTCTTTGACTAGATGGATTAGTGCGCACGGGAGCGTACTGAAAAAATAGTTAAATAAAGCCATCTTTTATTTTGGGGTCATCAGAGACTAGCAAGTGATGATGTAATTTTTGGCAAGACCCCTCCCCCCCCTTCTACGTTATGTTACCATCAAATGACGAAATATATTGACGGCCTCTAATTGCTGATACAACCTTACCGCTAGGTCAGATATTTGCCCACGTGGTCGTTAATGACCCATTTAATTTAGAGTAAAATTTAATGCAAGAAATACTATTTACAGTTTCATATTGACATTCTACGGCTAATATAATATCGAAATTTGGTAAATAATAGCAAGAAGCCAAAATTGAAGCTTAGACATTTATATTTTTAAGAAATCAGGTGTATTTTTATATCCCATTAATCAGATTGACATCCCTGATTCGATCAGATATATGAAACAAAATGGCAGCAATAATGTCATGAATGATATTTATTAAAGCTGCATTCAATAATATTCCGATTAATGGTATAGCATGACAAGACATAAATATATGTATAGTCCAAGAAAAAGTTTTTTTCTAAAAGTAGTATAGCAGGATCGTTAATGACCTCTTGGGAATATATGGGTTAAGGTATGGGTTTCGCTGGGCTGTATGTACTATTTGCACTAAATGTTATATAAGTATTTATATACTATTTCCATGTTACATAGTTCGTTAACATAAATAACAAATAAAGCAGCCCCAGCACACTACCCTGTGGTAGACCCTCTGTCAGAGGTGATGGGAGCGGCTTCACACCTTCGATTTTGGCAATTTGAGTTCCATTGGCCAGATAATTTTCAAACCGTTTTTTTGCAGTCGATAACATATTTATTAGTTACTTTGGCCCACCCAGGGCAGGACAGTCTTAAAATCACGCGAAAAATGTAACAAAATGAAATCGTCCAAAAAGACTTTCTCGACGTTTCACATGTCTTAGAGTTCATCTAAACAAAAAAAATGTGTCTCTGGATGAATGGATGTTACTATGCATGATAACTCGAGTAAACTATGTCCGTTTTAAAAAATTGTTTCACCAATCGATAGATATGGCCAATGCGCAGAGCCCATTTGATTTTGGAGTTGGGGTACCTTATATTATAAATTGTCCCTATAAAATCAGGTTTTTGCATTTTTGAAGTTTAAAATGGAATAAATGGTGGACGTAACAAAAAGAAAAGTTGTTGGCCATGATGACACGGAAAATGAGGTACATGTCGCCAAGGGTCAATCCATCACATTGAACGGGTCACTATCAACCACACAAAGTTTTCGGAGAGCTTTTTCTCTCAGAGCAATTATAGCTGAAGAACATTGGGGACGTCATGAGATTCAACTCTGACATAAAATTTAAACCTTTTCCAGAGAGTAACTCCTCTTCATTGAGGGGGTGATTACAGGAATGGCACAATGGATGTTATATGGTTTCCGTGCTTAGTTCAGGTAGTTTTAGACTACCCTGAACATCTTAATACATTATACATACATACAAACCTTAGGCCAAGTTTTAAAATTAAAATTTTATGACATAACGTATTGTCTCATCATCTAAGATCTAGGAATGCCTTGCTAAGATCTAAGAAATAAGCAAGATATTGAATTTGTATATCAACAGATTCTAAAAAATACTTCGTTACCTTTGACTGATATTGCTTTATTGGTTCTAACACCCTCTCGAAAGCCAAACTGGTATACCGATAAGATTCCGAGCTCATGTGGATGTTCATTTAGTCTTTTTTTCATGGGTTTTCTATTACTTTAGATGGAATGCAGAGAAGGGAGATTGAAAGATAATATTGACATATTTTTGATATCCTTATTCAAAAATGGGGATTAAGTAAAATGCAACATTTGACATTGTCAGGAATGATAAGTTCAAAAACTATCGTTTTGTAATCTGCGGATCATATACACTATACAGTATAGCCTAGTAAGAGTGAGATGAATATGCCATACTGCACATCTATCTCGCTCTCACTAGCGCTAAACCATACACAACTCTCTAAAGCGGACAGTGCGACCCCGCAAGTGCAGGAGTAAAACGTCCTTATTTGTATGGTCGCGTCAAGTTTGCAGGCGCTTGGTCTTGACCTGGAAACCATCTGAACTCCGCAAATAAACCCAGGCTTCGAAAATAGAGAATTTAACAATTAACACCGCTGAAACAGTGAAAGTATAGGTCCTCATTCTCCACCATCAATATCCAAAGCCAAAATCATAGCCAATTCCGTAGCAGAGAGCATTTTAAAAGCACGACTCGAGAGCTTACCTGGCCGCGCTGCTTGCACAGGCTGCATACGTTCTCCATGCTGTAGATTACTTAAACTACATACAATTAAGCCCTTTCTAAAAGAATATCGCAGAAACGCACTAGTTCAATGGTCTAAATAAAGAAATGTGGCGTCGTTTCACCGAGTTGTTTTTTTTTCATTTTGTTGTGACATCAAAATAAAAAACGTCAAACAAAAATGTCTAGCTTTTTTAAACGCTGAAAGTGTATTTAAAGATTATTGCCAAATTCTGTTGATGCTGAATAATAACGATAATTTTACAATGAATTATAGGAAAACATATTAATTAATAAAAAGAAAAATAATTGAAATATTTTGTGATTTGCTCAAAAATACTTTTTTTACTGGCAATAATGAATGACAGTTCTTGCTGACAGCGCTGCGCGCGTGCTTGCTCGACGGAGACGTCAAGATCTTAACCTAAAATGACATACAAGCGTAAAAAGTATCACGACGGCGATACTCATCTAAAAAAACGGTGGAGATTGCGAAATAGACGGAGAGATTTGGATCAAATCGACGATGATATAAAACCAGGTTTGTTATGGGATTCCAATCAAATATTGTTCCTGCCTTGTTTTTCTTAATTTTTTATGGTTGAGGTCGTCCGCGTCTATTGACAACCGGCTTGCTGGCTGCTTCCCCATGTTTCGCCTTTTTTTAGTTACTTCAGCAATTTTACATCATCTTCTCACAACGTGGGCCCGGATGTACGAAAATTGGCCTGTCTCCTAGGTTAGATACATTCATTGTTCCAATATCATTGCATATGTCGGTTCTTAGCCTATGTGCTTCACAGACTATCTTTTCGCACTGAAACTTATCAGGCCGCATGGGAAGCTTCGCCTTCAACCTCTGATTTTGAGCAGTTAGTATACTTAGAATCGCTGCAGCGGCGAACGGCTCAATTATTCGGATACCGATTTGTTTGTAAATAAACAGCCTATCAAATAAGAGCGACTTAATTACCAGTAAAATAAGTTTTTCAAATGTTTTAAATACTTTAATAAATAAAATAATTATTAGGTCTGTACATTATAGGCATACCGGGAACATAAAGTAATTTCATCACAATTTTTATTTCTAGACATATGGAATACTGCTGTGGGAAAATGCTTCTGATCGTAATAGAGTATCTGTTTTACAAACTCAAGCAGTCAGAACCATATTTGGTTTTAAAAGGGGTACACAATGATCGACAATCTTCATATATAGGGGATAATGACGCTCGCCTCCAAATATGTTCGCCAGTCCTTAATACATGCGAAGCGCAATGTGACTAGCTGTGGACTTCACTCAAGCCGCCATAGCCATAATACAAGACACAAAAACAAACATTGTAATACAGACAGTTAGTCTTAGTAAAGACCAGCGTTCATATCTATATCTTAGCCTCAAAATGTCCAATTTGTTACCCTCTGCCATAAAAAAATTGGAGGAGGTAAAATTTTTAAAATGCCTGAAGCGAAATATCGCCAAGTATGCCCTTTATGAAGTGACTAACTTTAGAGAAACCAGCAAAAAGCTAATATTAAATATTAGAAATTAAGCATAGGATTATTTATGAGTTTTGCCCCATTTGTTATATATTAATTGATTATTCTATTACTGACCATTTTAATGATTGTTTTTTTTTATTACTGCTATTGATTTTATTGACCTTATTACCACTGATTATAATTTGTTAAATTTTTATTTTATTCTAAATATTTTTTTGATTCTCTTAAAAATGTTTCATTTTATATATGAATTGTATGAAAATTATTTAATTATGTCTCATCAATTATAGGCAACTAAATTGTCTATCTTGCTTAGGTGCCTATATACATATTATTATCTTTAATGAATTTGTACAATGCTAAATAAGCCAATATGTAGGCGCTTCACAGAGTCTATACATGTGTAGGTAGTTAATTATAAATACTATAATACATGTCTTGAGTATCATAGTATTTATAAACACTTATTAGTAAACCCAAATATTGTGACATATCTCAAAGTAGATTTTATTGTTCTATTTTATCATTATCATTTTCAACTGCTATCTGAGATTTTAATAAATGATAGTGATTATGATATACCCTGAAATGTTTTAATTTAGAAATTTTCAGCAGTTGGCCACTAACAGACTCACTACTAACACAAGGATACATGTTGTTTTTTTTTTTGTAGAAAATGCTGATAAACTGCTGAAACAAGAAGTGGATCTGGACCGGGCGGGCGCCGCTCAGTATTACTGCCTGCACTGCGCTCGATATTTCATAGACGACCGTTCCTTACAAGACCACTTCAGGACCAAAGTGCACAAGCGTCGCTTGCACGCACTAAAGCTCGAACCGTACACGATCGAAGACTCGGAACGGGCCGCTGGAAAGGGCAATTTTAAGACGCCGTTGAAGCGGAAAATCGAGACGCAAAAGTCGAACGCTCCCGAAGCGATCGAAGTGGACGATGAGGAAGTAAAAAAACCGAAGATCAGCGACGATGTGGATGCGGAGAGTATTGCAGTTTAAGAGTGGGTGCGTGGCTAGCCGCGGTTCTGCGCTTTTTATCCCCACGCATAAAGCGACGGAATGCTGTGTCATCGTAAACCCGTACATAGATACAAATCGATGGGTGAACGATATGGAATCCTTGAAAAATAATCTAACCGATCGCAAAAGCGACTACGATATAAACAAATTAAAAACCGTTTGGGATTTCACGCAAGAGCTCAAAGTTAATCAAATTCAGTTGGAAGACATACTGAAAGATTTACGTTTGAAGCTAAAAACCGATTCTGAAAACGTAAAATTAAACAATCATTTAAAAATCGTTAAAGAAGATTTGAAACAGTTGAAAG
This sequence comes from Micropterix facetella, assembly GCA_027564375.1. Lineage (NCBI taxonomy): Eukaryota > Metazoa > Arthropoda > Insecta > Lepidoptera > Micropterigidae > Micropterix > Micropterix facetella. The sequence goes on from JAOPUG010000099.1 coordinate 8,961,843, forward strand.
GATGCTTATGGTCCATCGAAGAATCCGCGATGAAGCACGCTTTATCCCTACCCAATGTCCTTCACCCGAAAACTCCAAAAAATAACCCGAAAATTATACACGATGGTACCAAATATACGAAATCCCGCGCCGATCATTTAGAAATCGCACATCGTCTCAATATCGTCAAATACACATCACCCGAAAATTACTATTTAAAAAAGGATGCGGTTCTCTTTGAACTCGGTGCCAAATTTTACATATCAAATGCACTGCGCAAATCCGGTTTCGTCCAATTCTCGAATCCGGATTTTTCCCGCAGCGTAATCGTAGAAGGCTGCGGATTAGATCCGGCGAACCCCGAAACGGTGTTCACAATTCAGAAGACAGAAGACGACGAAGAAACGTCCGCATACAACCTCTTGCATCTGACCGGCGGTGCATCCTTAATCCCCTTCGCCGCTTACTACACAAAAAACGTTCTCTATCCGTCGAATTTTCCGCTACGTCACTATGCAACCGGTCGTCAGTATAATCCACATAACAGAAATCCCGGATTATTCGGCGTGAATCAAGCGACGGCCGTCCAAATATTCTTGGCATCATCAAACACATACGAAGCGCTGAACCTCGAAATCCACAAAATCATACAAACCGTCAAGGACATCTACGGAGCTATAGATATCCCATTCCGGATGTCGTATAAACCGGCGCATGAGCTCGCCCACTGGGAGTCGCTGCGAGTCAGCATTGAAATGTACTCGACGTCACTGAAAAAGCACATTGAAGTCGCCCACATATCAGTGAGCGACGATTACGTAGCGAAACGCCTCCTCTTCGTATATCAAGAATTGGGTAAAAAAATCAGATTTCCGAAAATCATCTCGGGGACACTGCTTAATGTCCCATCGCTGCTGGCGTGCGCTTTAGAAAATGGCGACGGAGACTTTCACTTACCCGCCGTTTTCAAACCCACCAATTGGATGTGATTGTACAGAAACATAAACAATGAAATTTATAGCAGTTATTATGTTTTTTATTGAATGCACTTATAGGACTTGCCATGGATCTTGATCCCTCGCACACTGGCTCAGTTCACATGTATTTAAGAAGCCGGTGATCCAGTCCAGGTAGCTGTCGATGTTAGGATCGTGTCGATGTAGGATGTTAGGAGCGGCTATAATCTTTCACAAGGCAATTTTATTTTCTGTCTCGTGCGGAATTTTGGATGAGTTTGGAATGTGAATGCATTTTTGAGCTAGTGTGCGATGATCAAAAAATTTGGCGCAGAGTGTACATGCTGATTTTTTCCCTGAATAATTTGAACATTGGATTGGTTCGTCTATTATTTTCTGTAATCCCAGTTCGATAGAGGCGGTTGTTCTACTGTGAAAAGGAGCCCAAAGGTAGACAGCCATTCATGTTTGCTTCCATTTAAGAATGTCCACAATGCTGAATTTCTTTTGCTTTGGGGCCATCCACATATTACATCGATTTTTGGCGATGTTTGACTCCCTCCACCCAAAATCATTCCATTGACCCCCCCCCCCCTCTCTCTTGAAAAATGACAAATTCTATTAACATAGTCCCTGCAAGGCAAGGTACATACACTACTCATACAAACTGTATTACTGAACTAATTGTTGATTTAAAGTATATTTTTCCTAAAAACAATTACTGTTTATAATTTACCCAAAAAAAAAAATAAGTTTAAGAATAAAAAACTTCTATAATAGTTTTTTATTTAATGTTTATGGGTAACATTAGCCCATGGAGAGACTCCCACCCATTTCTGCAAATTCTGAAGCATAGGTATTAATTATGGAATAGGTTCAAGGTTCTGGGCTTTATTCGTCCACATTGTCATCATCGGCCTCAGCCCACGCAACAACAAGTGCCCGCCTGCCCCGTGATGCTGTCTTTGACCAGATGGAGGAGTGGCGCACCGACAAAATAGCTAAAGAAAGCTATCTTGTTATTTTAGGGTCATCCAAGATTAGCAAATGATGATGTAAATTTTGGCAAGACTCCCCCCCCCCCCCCACAACACCATCATCCGCAGACCCGACCCCCTCCTAATTTCAAATCATGTAATATATGGACAGCCCCTTTTTATAGGAAATCCCCCTCTGTATTTATTATTATCATTGTTTATAGGTAAGTAGCATATCTAATTTTGCCTATAGGCAATTATGAACTTGTCCAAACGAATATTTATCACAATCAATATTTTAGATTCCACCGCAGTCAGGTAGCTTGTTCCACAAATCAACCACACTGTTGCTGATGTTGAATTTCTTTTTGTCCAGCTTTAAGAGGTGCTCTCGCAGATTGTGGTTCTGGTTGAAGCAGAAGATGGATGGCAACGATTCACATTTGTAATGGACGTTCAGTATTTTAAATGTTTATTATAAAGAAGATAAAAATTATTCATCATGTTAAATTTGTAACACCCGATGTTTCGGCGATGTTGCAACCGCCGTTGTCCAGGGTCTACTCTGGACAACAAACGTCAGGCAGTAAATTCGTTTTATTTTACAGTATTGTTTGAATTAATGTGAACATAAGTAATAATTTGAAAAAAGCAACATTTATTAGTTATAAAACAAGAAAACAGCTAAATGAATACAATTTCAGTTGTTTTAATAGAAAATGTGTCCTCCCTTGGCTTTATAACTTCTTCAACACGTTTTGGCATAGAATCGAAACGATTTCTGATATTTGCTGGTCTTGAGACCATGTATGGATTACAGCCTCAATCAGTTTTGTTTTTGTTGTGCAATTTGTTTTACGAAGTCTAGCTTTCACAATAGCCTACAGATTTTCAATGGGTTTGACGTCCAGTGAGTTTCCTGGCCATTCAAGGCATGATATCTTTTTGTCCTTGAAATATTTCATCATGATCTTGGACATGCGGCATGGAGCCGAATCTTGTTGAAAAACTTCTTGACCGTTGGCATCAACTTCTCTTAGGTCAGCTTGCAATCTCTGTTCTAGGAAGTCTCTGTGGTTTTGCGAGTGCATCATCCCTTCGATGGGCACAAGGCATCCGGTACCTTTATAGGAAAAGCAGCCTCAAAACATCTTTAACGGATGTTTAACTGTTTGATCAATATGAGCTGTCGTAATCTTTTCGTTGTCACTTTTTCTAACGAAACCAGACCGCTGTCTTTGTACCAAAAAATGGCTCTCATCTGAGAACAACACTTTTCTCCAATCTTCAATAATCCAGGTCATATATCTTTTTGCCCAATCATATCGTTTTCCATCATGGTAGCAATCAACAACTGTTTTTTAGTCTGATTGTTTTTCTTCCCCCTTCAATAAATCGTTTTCTTACGGTTGTCATGAACAATAACTCTAGCGTGTGCTAAGTTTTGCTGAAGGTCTTAGCTGGTTTATCTAGGGTTTAATTTACTTTCTCTAATTAAAAAAGCTTCATTCCTTGGTGTTGCCTTTCTTTTCCTTCCACATTTCCCTTTTCTGTTCACTTCAATCGTCTCAGTGTCCCTTCTCTGCCGCAAAATCTTGTTGGCAGCTCCTAAACTTACACCATACTCCTTAGCAATATCTCTTTAATTCATTGACGTGTATTCATTCAAAGTCAAAATTTTAGTGCGCTTATTGGGAGTAATATTCATTTTCAGACATACCAAGTAAATAAAGCCTTAATTCACTCAAAACACAATAATTCTTATAGACTACAAATGCAACTCATCTGTAGCTTGCTTTGTGCCATTACTCACTGACTGACAGAACAGTAAACCAAAATGGCCGTTCCTTTGAGATATAAGTATTGCCAACTGTGAAAAAAAAGAAAAATTGTGAAAACTTTGATGTTTTCATATTAATTCGATCAATATTGTAGTTGGTATACGGTATCATACACTTTTCCAATTATGGTTTTTGATGAAGCGACTACTGTGCTCCGTTGTTCATTCTATTGGGTATATAATGAGTACGATATTTTTTTTGCATTTGATTTTCAAACTATTTTTTTCCGTCTCTTCTATTTGTTATCTTCTATGCTAGCGTTTGGCCGTATCGGCATTTTATTACTGAAAAATCGGCAAAAATGTCTCATCTGATAAACTAATCTTCCTATATACCTTTTTAAAAAGTCATAGTTTAAGTTGCTTGGGGCCAAATGGGGAAGGTGCAGCTCGGGTCATATTGCCATTTTTGTTTACACCGGTCGGCTCGACTCACGGCTCAGCTCCCATCCGGCAGCTTCTCCGAAGAGCGGATGAAACCCGCTTTGCGGTCGGACCTGGGGAACACCTCGGACGGCCCTGGACGGTTGATGTATTAGTCTGTTTACCGGCCTCGCTCAACTGATAAGTAGCCGAGGGAGTCTAGTTGCATAATACTTCTTAAGCGTGGGGGTAGATGTCGACCTATTATCGCCTACTCTTAGAAATTACCCGATAGTCAACCGATCAGCTTAGTAAAGGAAGCTACGGGTCCGCGAAGTTTCCGAGTAACTGTTTACTAATGTATCCGAGAAGATTGTTTACTAATGTATTAGATAGCTGATGAGATGCTATCAGCAAACCTCGAATAGCAGAAATGCACATGCAAAAACAAACAACTCAACTATCACTTATTCAAATGTTAGCATTCTGAACCGTGCTAATAATAATGTCCATGTTAAGAGGAGTTGGAGATTGTCAATTGCTATGGCGATGATCGCCATCCCATAGTGTTGTAGCCACACCTCCGTTGCTACAAAATAACATCCATAATATACCGGTTGGTCGACGCCGCGCATCGATAAAGTCAA
>JAOPUG010000099.1:8974069-8984249 GCA_027564375.1 Micropterix facetella
CTGACAAAATGGCCGCCAGTTAAAAAAGTGTTGCCAACTTAAAGTTCTATACCTCTATAAAAAACATCCTTTATAATAATAATAGTATAATTATGTTAATATTGTGCTACTTTTATAAATTAATGCAATATTAAGACTAAGAAGCAGGCGGAGTGGGCTAGATTAACATCACTCCTGGGCCGCCTTTTCCCCATCCCTGATCTAACTGATTTAATATTTTTCCAGATTTCTACAAACTTGGCGGCTTCACTATTTTTCCCGTGTGCTTCAGCTGCCGGCACGCTCAAGTGAGGGAAGAAACGAGCAATCTTCTCGCCGAGCTCTGTCAGAACAATCCTTTCTGCCAGGCCAAGGCTATTGAGTTTGGTTTGGTCAATATATTAGTGAATATGCTCGAGAACGAGATGGAGCCACTTGTTTTGACCAAGTCAATGTATGCCCTGTCGAGTAAGTATTCATCATCAATGGTGTGCGCAGCGTTAAGGCCTAAAAGCACTGCTTAATTGACCGAAAAACCTCGCTTCATATATTTTTTTTAATTATAATTACACACAATTCACACGCTCGCCCATCCCCGGTCTTATACTGCCATGCCGGGCGCTTGCGGTATGCTCGGGATAAACCACATGCAGATATTGGCAAGTTTCCTCCAATACGACTTAACATTTGAAATAACTTTGTTTTTATTTATTGAACATTTCCCTCATTTTTACTCCTCTCTCGATAAATATAAGATTCTACTTCCTACTAAAATCCCTTCTATTTTAACACGTTGACCCCCGCGCAGCTCACAGGTGGGCGACACCGATGTGTTTCTACAAGTCCGCGAGCCCACAGATGGGCGAAATTAGGATGGTTTTATTGGCCCGTGTCTTCTAGTGTGTATGGGAAAATTTATTAAAATCAATACTTTTCCGAAATCTGTAGTCCCTGAAAGTTACTAAGTCACTGTGGGCCGGGAATTTGCGACAAATTAGAATACAGAAATAAAAATGGGTGTAAGTGCCTGACATCGTAAACGAATTATATTAAGAAATCGGTAGTAAAAGCCATGCACAATCTGGTACTATTTAAAACTAATAAAATAAGTAACTTTCCATAAATAGTATTATTTTTAAACATAGCCCACAGGTGGGCGGTGCGGTCTTGGAAATATTTTTCCTTTACAGGACTGCGCAAGTGGGCGATACACATGAACATATGGAGGACTGGCAACACAAATTGACATTTGATTTTAGATCTGCGCCGCAGGCGTGCTGTATTATCACTGAGATAAACATGATTTATATAGGTTTTGTCAATCGTCCCTCTAAATTGTTTATGTCTCTACCTATTTATCAAAATTTGATGTTCCTGTGATAAGTAGTATGCCTAAACCAGTCACAGACATATGTGTAATTATTTTCTACCAAGTGTAAATAAAACGACTATAGTTTTTTTTAAATGTCTAGTGCCAGTTTAATGTATGCCAGTAAGCTAAATAAATGCCATATAAAGATATATGGGGCTTTATTATACAAGTTTTCACTAAGGCTACTTGACGCAAGCAATGAAGGAATACAATAGCCCCTAGGACAAAAATGTTTTTTCGAATAGATCGCCGAAAATCACAGGGGGTTTAAAAATATCACCTTAATGTTTTAAGATATACACCAATCGACCATAGTTTGTCATTGAATATGGAATATATAAGTTTGTGTACTGCATTTTTGCAGTACACAAACTATAACATATTTTGAAACTGCCACCAGTCGATGGGTCAAGCACATATTTGACGCAGTGTACGAAGAATACAAATCATCTAAATTTATTCACATTAATCATTTTAAAATTTGACTTTTATTATGCGCTGTCTGTCATGTCCTCTCTAACCATTGTCTGTCCTCCTCGATTCATTTCGTAGGTAGAATCCATACATTATTATTATATTTATTCTATGAAACTTGTGTAAATAATCTCTCCACCATTTGTTTGTTTCTTGTATATCTTCTTCAGTCACAACTGTATGCTTCTGACGCTGGCTGCAATGTCAGAAATGAGGAAGCGACAAAATAATAATAATAAAAAATCTTCATTTGCACTTAAAAAACTACGAATTCCCGTGGAGAGGGAATTGGGGTAGGAAGGAGAGGAAAAGCGAAGAAACTGGTTATATCATAGAGATGTAGTGCTCTTCGAGGTGAGTCTTAAATGATTCTAAGGAAGGCGAGTTTCATATATTTACTGGGAGATCATTCCAGTCTAGCACCATGGACATTAAGAGTAGAAGAAGTCTGGACTATGGTGTGGAATTTTCAGTAAACTGTCAGGGGCTGACCAAAGTGTGGTTGCAAGGAGATGTGTTCATAGACAAGTAGACCAATATCTTTCACTTTTATGGTGATATTGTTACATTTCAAAAGTGAAAGTGATGTTCAGAGATGGCTTAAATTGACGATTGGAATTCATGTTACCGTTCAAGGCATTGATGTTTTCAGGGGGAAACTGATTATTTATACATTTTTAAAATCATCAGCTTTATGTGTATGTCCAAAAACTTGATTGGAGATGGTTTAATAATAATAATTGAGAAAAATAAGAATTGAACGTACCTTGTGAAACTCCAGTCGTTACGTTAATCTAAAGTTTCTGATTTCTGAATCTTCTGTACATATTTAACCCAAAAGCACTGAGCGAATGGTTCTAAAATTTACATACCAATAGAAAGTAGACATCCCATACTCTATCTATGTACTTCTTGAACATATTACAGCCTTCTTTTCGTTGATGAATCTCGTATATTCTTAATTACAGGTATCATAAGGGAATTTTCTCCGAGCATACCACTACTCATGCAAATAAATGGAAGTTCCGTGTTAGTGAAATGCTTGGCGAAGCCTATCATATCTCTAAGGACCAAGACGTCGTTTCTAATTACGTATTTGTGCTCGAATCATCCTGCTGTGAAACGTGAGTATTGGATTCGATGTATGTCTTCTAGCTACAAAACAAATTTTAATTAAATTCGTTTTCTCGTAGGTGCTTTGATAAGAGACGGCCTCGTGAAATGCTTGATTAGCGCATTAGCCGAAGGAAGAAATGCTGCTTCGGAGCATTTGCTAAGTGCACTTCACTCGATCATTTCCGACAAGGATGTTTTAACGCAATGTTTTAACCCTGAATTTAAGTTACGGCAAATTTTGCAAAGCCATTTGAAAAACCCGGAGCTCGTGGACTACGTTGAAGAGAAGGAGTATTGTCAGGAAATTCTAGACAAAGTTTTCCAGCTATCCAAATAGAAAAACGGATTTTAAATCGTACCTGAATAAAATGTCACATACGTTTATTGGTTGTTTTTATTCAATACACAAAAAAATCATGTTTGTAAATATTCCTATGTACCATTTCGTTCCCTTCTCAACAAGCGGCTGCTCCGCTCTATCTGCTGCACTAATTTGTACTGCTCTTCTAGCTTTTGCAAGCAATTTGGGCATATAGTCTTCGGCAGGGGGTCATCCAGAGATATCTGTAACGAAAAAAAAACAATAAAACATCACAGTAAACGATCAAAAATATCACAAATTCGTACTCGTATGGGTAAATATTCGATTATTTTTTCGAGTAATCTGAGATGTCTTGCTCTTTCGCTATAAAGATGTATTATATCTTGGAAATAATCCGAGCAAAGCCTGCACACTATTCCGACGGTGATTGCCTCGTCTAGGCTGCCCATTTTGGTATCCTCTGCAATTTCATCTGTATTTTGATCGTATTCGGATTGCAAAAACAAACTTCAAACCAAACATATAGGTTATGTCACTATCATGTAATGGAAAATATGCGGACTTAAAACAAAAAAAAATAGAAATTCACATTTCTATGGAGAAACATGCTTGCGAAGCAGCCAATAGCAAAAACTAATATCGCATTGTAGCCAACTGTTATTTTTGTTTTTGTAGGATAGCAACCCAGTCGTCCGGTCAACTCAAGTAAAGAGGATTGGCTCATTCATCGATATCGATAAAAACTCCGGCGACTGACCCAACCACTCACTTTGTACCAATAAAAAGGAAAACGCAATAAAATTACGAATACATTATATTTTATAGAACAAAGCATATTTAGTTTCAACAAAGGACAACTATTAGGTATAGAAAATATTTTATATTTCCGAGAAAAATCCCAATTACATGATATTACATCGGAATTATCGTGGAAAAAATTAAAGTGATTTGTTGTATTGTAATAAATAAAATAAAATGTTAACACTATGCTTGTACCTGTAAATATTGCTCATGTTTCTAGTAACATAAAAGAAATATTTTTATTGGCGTATAAGCCGCTTTTGGAAATGTGACATACAAACAGTTAACAACCATATTTTTTACAACATACATTTAACTGTTTGTATGTCACATTTCCAAAAGCGATTTATACGCCAATCAGAATATTTCTTTTATGTTACTAAAAATCTATTTTGTCATGTATGTCATGTCTTTGTTATGTAATTTCACGTTCACATGAGAAATATTTACAGGTACAAGCATAGTGTCAACATTTTATTTTATTTATTACAACTAATTTTATTTTTTCTACCATAATTCCGATTAAATAATATGTAATTGATATTTTTCTAATAAATATAAAATGTTTTTCTGTACCTAATAGATATCCTTTGTTGAAACTAAATGTGCTTTGTTATAAAGTATGTGCATCAATAAAATGTACTGTTTTCGTAATTTTTATTTGTTCAGTGTGGGGTTGGGCCAGTTCGCGGCGTTTTCATCGATATCGATGAATGGGCTGCTAAACTAACTAGAGCATTGGATGGACGACTGTGTTGCCATTCTAAAAAAAAAACAACTAACAGTTGGCTACAATGCGATATTATGGTTTTCGCTATTGGCTACTTAGTAAGTATATTTTTCCATAGAAATGTGAATTTCTATTTTTTGTTCTAAGCTCCGCATCTCATTCGTCCGCATACATGATCAGTTACCTTGCTGACCGAGTGCGCACTGTACGGCTCGCAGGCTGACAACGAGTTTGCGCGTTTTGTGTAATGCACATGCAATGATGAAGTTAGTATATCTGTAAGTATGTTTCTTCATACATTTTTCTTTCTATGGGAGTTTCCGCCCACTGCCATTTCACCGTGAATAGTTATTGACAGTTCTTTGTGCTATTACATTATTTATTGCAGTCCAATACACCCGATAATCGTTCGCCTTGGTACTTATTTGGCTTACGTCTTTATCTCCATAGATGACCAAGAAAAATTGACAAGATTGCCAATAAAACGGCTGGGGTTTCTAAAATGCTGCACGTGGTAAAAAGCCGAATTTTGTACAATTTGCCGACAGAATCATTTAACGATTAATTTTGCGCTTTAATGCTTTCATTTTGGTAAATGTCTAAGGCAGTAGGTTTAGTTTTTTTTAAAACAATTTTTACCATAGCTAATTTCTTGGATTCACGGCAATCACATTGGAAAAATACATCGTTTTTGGGGTGTTTTGTGACCTTTCCGAATTTTTTTTTTTAGTTATTTCAGATGCAGCCATTTTAGAAACCCCGCCCATCTGCTGTTTTTAAATTATTACCTTAATATATATTGTTTAATTAGACTACACTGACTGCTAATTATTTATTTAACTCATCTAAATTGGTTATTTGGCATAAACTGTGTCATCGGCTGCGAGAAAGGGCGATGATGGAGATGACACCTCTCCATATTATCTATGCGGAGGAATATTTGAAGTGAGTAGTGTGCCATTATCCACATGTGAATTTCAAATTATTTACAGTACTTAAATTTGTTAGTTGGAATATATTACTGAATTGTTTTTTTTTACATGAAGTTCAGAAAAGAAGTTTTAAAATGTAGAAGGGAAAGCATTTTGTATTTGATCAGTTAGAGCCTAGTTATCAGTGTATTTGTTACTGTGAAACTATTGTGTATCATTTTGGCAGATATCCCGTTGGTGTAGTAAGGCTGCCATATAAGGCATCAACGATGCGAGCGTGGCGCCGGCTGTCGGCCCCAGCAGTTCCCCGCACTTTGCTAGAGTACGGCGATATGCTGGAAGAAAGCGGTCGAGGCGATCGTTTTTTTAAATGTTCGGTGGCAGTTGGCGGCGAAACTGCGGTAACTTTTTTGTGCCGGAGATTTCGTTGACATATTAAACACTGCAAAATTAATATGTGCCAATGGCACATTCCAGACCGTACCACCAGCACCGAAGGCAGCTCATCTATTCACTATCCACGCCATAGTAGAGGATCATGTTAGTAATATTATTTATTATATTAATTTTTTAAATTAATATATTATGTTTGGAGAATTTATAGCTTTGATAATTTAAATTTTTCCAATGCGGCGTATACTCAATTCAGCATTATATCAACCAATAACGACGTTTATGCAATTTCTTTAATTTGATCGTTAGAAGTACCTATTGGTGGAGCGGAGCTATCTTGGAAACTGAGAAAGCAGTTTTGTAGCTCAATCTACTACAAAATGATGAAAGACATGTACATTTACGAAAATGGAAAATTCAGATTGGCGCTGAATGATTTAATTGAAATCATGCTGCATTTAGATCGATGGATTTGTATTTAGAAACATAAATTAATCAAATATTTAATACCAAATGATCGTGAGACTCGAGGCAGAGCCGACTGAAATTTGAGAGCTTTTTTACAAGTACTACTTAAATAAAACCATGTCCTTTATTTCGCCTAGCTTGTGTCCATTATTATAAGGTTTATACCAATAAAATAACATTATGTTGTAAAATAACATAAATATGCCGAGGCATGCGATATTACTTCTATTTGTTTAATTTTTTAAAATATTGTCTAATTACACATGTTGATTTTCAGTGATTTATCGTGCTATTTGCACTAATGTTTGCGCGGACAACTACCTTATACAATGCGGTGCTGGCGTGGTTGCAAAACCAAATGGTCGCCACTCCGTTTTATAATGTATGGATGGCCGATTTTGAAACCGCTCTAATTTGATTCGATAAATGATTCATTTCCCAATGCCCGAGTCCGCGGATGCGATTTTCACTTTGCATAGGTTATTTTGAACTTTTAATTATTATTTATAAAAAAAAACTAGGTATGTAAACCAGCAAGGCCAAAAACATAGCCATGTATTTTTCTCTGTGTTTCTTGTATTTTCCCATATTCACATGAAATACTAGAATAATGCTGTGCTTTGCACAGAAATATTAAGTACTAGAATGTCAACTGGTCCATTGATAATGATAAGCTTCTATACTTTGGCCAATTTTGATTTCTCGGTTAACTTTGTGACAACTTGACATTTTTATTGTAAAGGTAATAGTTTTTTTGACATAATGGCCATCATTGATGATAAATCTACTCTAATCAGTTTAATTTTTTAAAACATTTTAGATGTATATTTTCTGTTTCAACTAGCTTTTTAGTAAAAAAAATGCAAACTCTATTGTGCCACAGAAATTGTCCCCTGAAATTGATAAATGTATTACTATGTAATTCATAATCAGAAAGATCCTGAACTGGTTTTGAAGGACCTTTTGTGTGAGGTTTTGAAGTAGGCAGAGAATGTAATAATCATAAGTGCCTGTCCAGATGATTCGTTTTACGCGTGAGCGGACTCGTGCATAGACACTTGCACGTTCTAGAGATACTAAAGCTACATACATCCCGTCCAGATGCTGCCGCGCATTTCCTAAAACTAAAACGTTTCGTAAAACACGTGCAACATGCTGGACTCTCGACTCGCCAAACGATAGTAAGTAGAGAAGATCTCAATGTCCCAGCAAATATTTCAACTCCAGAAAAACCGTCATGCAGCACTGTGCCAGGAGTTTTTAAATCACCTGAGAACATAATACCTATTCCACACGTGGTTCGCAAACCCTCCAACCACCGCCGAAAAGGGAAAACTGCTATTATCATATAAAGCTGAATTAGACGAAAACATCGAACACTAACAGAACAAAAAACCTAGAAAACTCAAATTTAACATTCCGAAAAATAAGAGAAATAAAACAACTAAAAACGATTCATCATCAGGAAGTGAAAATGACGAAGCAAGCAATGATAACATTTGTATTTATTGCCATGAATCGTATGGAAAATCAAGCCTGAACGAGGGTTCGGTACAGTGTACAAGGTGTGAACAATGGGCGCACGAAGGTTGTAAATGTTAGTGTAGGGTAGAACTGGGAACCATACCCGATTTTACCCAAGCAACGGGATAAAACTGGAAATGTAAGACGTTTAGATTTTCGATGGATTTTCTTGTTTATGAGTATTACAGAAGAACTTTTTTATATTATTTGAATGCCATAGTAATACTACAAATAAAGTGCGTTTACAATAAATACATATATTTATTCATGTGTACTGGAGCATAATTTTCCTTTAAGTACCCGGTTTTCGACGGTGCCCCCTATGGAGCAAACGACAATAGTAGATGACTTCAAGCAATCGGTGGATGTCCATAATTTAATATGTTCTAAACTGATAACAGACGGCGATGCCAGTACTTAAATTTGGAAAGACCACACTATCCAAATGTTGCTGATGAAAAAATTGAGTGTTATAATAATTTATTACGCAACTATAATGGCAAGAACTTGAATTTGAGAATAGATACATCGATTCCAATAGGTGAACGAAAACTTCTTAATATAGCCAAAGGTAGCCAGTTCAGGCAGTCAGTTCGATATAGAAAAGCTCAAAATCTGCCCTTGGTAGACCAAACAAAGAATCTACAAAATGACATTTTATACAGTTCAAATAATATGTATACACCAGTTCCAAACTAATGTATGTCTGAATTTTATGGTTTTAAGTTATGTATGAGCTTCGTTATGAGGATATGTCGTGATGTGAAAAAATCACAAATATAATGTGAAAGGAGATTTATTAGAAAATAAAAAGAAAGAATTCGGTATTATTTTTATTAAATCTAACTCCCATAGATATTTACTATCTCAAAGCACCTCTGTTTTGCCATTGTAGCAGATCGTCATTTATAAAATATCGTCGCTGTGCATGCAAAATGCGCTAAGTGTTTTTTTGCAGAATCCTGTTTTTGATGCCATTTTGTTCAATTATCAATGGCGCATATGCCTGCAAAACCCGCTTTTTGATATCTCTATTGGAACAGAAGATAACGTTTTCAGCTATGTGATTTTAATCCAAATTTGGTATTGAAAATTGCTCTTTGTGCATAAGAGACATATAGCGTAATTTTACCTGGAGGCAAAGCTCATGGCATTGCGCATGCAAATTGCGCTATGTGTGCAACACGCACATAGCGTAATATTACTTCAGAGCGCGTCTCATAGTATTGCGCTTAACGTTGCACATAGCGCGTTTCTCAAACAAAAATATAGCGAGCTAGGTCAACACTGAACTGTTTCTTTTCTATGAGGGTGCGGTGACAGGTCAAATGTAGTAAAAATGTATAAACGATTTCAGGACGTGTTTTCTAGTGAAGATAGTGGATAGAACTGAACACATAATTCTTTGTTTGGCGTAATACGTGTAATTATCTCATTTGCACTGCATATACTACCTTAACGAGAGAACCTGATCAGATTCCTAACACCTATGGAAAATACATGTTTTTTATCAAAATAATTATAGTCCAGTTATTATTAAATATCCTTTTGGTGATGAATATTTTGAGTGTTCAAATGTAGTTATTTTTTTACAAGTCCGCCATATAAAACAAAATGAAGCGCCACAGAGCACACATGTTAGTCTCTATGGCAATTAAGGATAACGTCCAAGAAGAACACATCGTATTTAGCGGATCTCAATGCAATTCTAACAGACTGCTACAAGATTCCGAATTCAATAATGTGACTTTATTTGATACCACATCTTTTGCGACAGAGCAACCCAGCACACTCCCTGATTCTTTAGTTATTAATGATACGTTTTTTATGGAACAGCCTAGTATATTATCAGAAATAATAACAGTAGCTACCAACTCTATAGATGGTGCTGGTGACTTGAATACATCTGAGATTGAGCTGACGGATTTAGATCATCCTCGGGAGTCGGCAGTTTCAAATATTGAATCAATGATAACTGAATTAGAAGAACCGAACCTGCATTTGATCAATAGTACCCAGATTATTCCAACACCTCTTGTTCCTATTGTTGAATCAGAATATCTGAGTGG
>JAOPUG010000099.1:8998947-9009918 GCA_027564375.1 Micropterix facetella
TCGCTTTATTTTTATTTGTCATTATTTTTCCCAGTGTAACCATAACGAAATTATACAATATGAAAAATAAAATAAATTCCCAAAAAACTTGAGCAGTTTCAGAGGTTTCTAAAATTGCATAAATTACATCTATTATCTATATTCCGAATATTAATATAAACTATTCAGATAGAATAGAATAAAATATTTTTTTATATAATATTAACATGAATACTACTGCTGCATAAGAAATCGCTATTGAACTATCTGGATTGAATAATTATTTTGTTAGTCATGGTATTGTATCACCTATCGCCAGCGGCCAATCATCGAAGGAACTAAACGTTACCGATTGAAAGTCACTTTTCTCTTTAATAATCCAAGAAATGACTTCCGCTTCTGTTCTGACGTTTGTCCAACAGTGTGTTCATTGACTTTTGAAAATGTTGATTTTAAGGACACTCTATGCTTCCACTTTTATTTGATCTATTTTGGACATGTGTCTGCATAATGACATATTATATATCACCTCTGTGTTGGCCTTAATGCTGATTGCCAACTTGGGGGAGCGATGTGCAACTACCCCTCCCCCCTGATTGGACGACATTTTAGTAACTATAAAATATTACACTTAATGCGGTTTCGTTGGTGTTGGGATCGAGAGTTAAAGGGATTTTTAAATAGACACAATCAAAAAATTCAGCCTACGAGAGAGGATAGAAGAGTTAGAAAGATTTACTGTTTCAGCTGGTTTTTTTTTCAGTCCACACGTTAAGGGTTGCACTCCAGTTGAGGTGTAGAAGGACGGATATGCACAAAATTAGGTTTTCACAGAAATTGGCAAAAGCGACACGCTGGGTTGAGTTTCAAACTGAGAGTTGTCAGATCGATGATGTTGTAAGTCAAGTGAGGTTACAGGAATATTGGAAAAAAAGTATCAAATAAGAAAAGGAAGGAAAAGTCCTCAGGAATTAATTGAATTAATAAGTGGAATTTATAATGTATCCAACAGTAGTAGTATTAATGTATCCACTTTGTAAAATTATTTCAAAGTTTCGGTAACAGTACAAGCATATACGAGTACATACCTATTATCGAATGTCGTACATCTTTCTGTGAAATTATGGCTTTGGATGGAACATCGGCACAATACGTAGTTTTTTTATGGGTTCAAATGGTTGGGTTCGAGCAAGGTAGAGGTTGGCTTCCCACCATAAATATATCAGTCATAAAAGTAACCGGAGGATTATCTAGGTTTGGCAGTCTATTCCAGAACAATGCGGCAGTCACCAATATGGAAAACTTGAGAAAAATCGCAGCAAGCCAGCATGATGACGAATGAATCAGTTCATATCGCCGCTTGCAGTATTCTTTCTATAGCTGTGCTACTGGGTCTGTAGAGCTTGCTCCAGATTCCGCTGTTACTTCTGCACTGAAACCTTCACTTGTGTTTTCTATTTTATAAGTAAAA
Source organism: Micropterix facetella (assembly GCA_027564375.1). Lineage (NCBI taxonomy): Eukaryota > Metazoa > Arthropoda > Insecta > Lepidoptera > Micropterigidae > Micropterix > Micropterix facetella. The sequence goes on from JAOPUG010000099.1 coordinate 9,000,398, forward strand.
TTTCTCTAAAAACCGTTTAATAACTAAGACTCTGAAAAGGTCTCGCAGCCCCCACCCCTCCCCTCCCATGGAATTTTAAAACTCCGCAGCCCTGATCAACATGGTCTAAGTCTAGATTATAAGGATGTAAATTTTTCAAATGTATGATTTTAGGAGTAGACAATGCCGTCTGCGCCTTTGGATCGTATGTCATCTTCAAGAAACAAGAAGAACCGCAACTCCTCAAGATTCCGCTGAACCTGCGCATCCTGCTGGTTAACACCAAAGTGCCCAGGGAGACAAAGATGCTTGTGGCGAAAGTGTCCAGTTTGAGGTCACGAAATCAAGCTGCCGTCGATCACATTTTAGACGCTTGCGATTCGGTCTCGGTAAAAGCACAAGAAGTGAGTAATTATTGTTCGTTGACACCGGGTGTGTAGCTAAAGCGTTTACTAAATGGAAAACTTTTATATTACTTTTTCAGATCATGACAACTCTGTCTAAATACGATGCTGCGAGAGAGATTAGCCTTATAGACGAGGGCTTCAAGGGTTTAGAGGTATGTATAACACTGATCCCATTTAATATTTCTGGTTTGTAATTTAGTGCTCTTTTCTGGAGAAGCAAAAAATCTAAAATTGTTGCCGACGTCTAACATTCATCACCAGGGCATAGTTTCTCAATATTACAAATGCATTAGACTCTAATGCATTTGTAATTCATAAAAATATTCGAGAAACACATGCTGTAATGATTAGAGCATGTGTTTATCGAATATTTTTATCACTTGTGAAAAAAAGTCACACTACATCACAAGTGAAAATAGTGTGCATAACTTTTGAAATTTTAAAATTTAACACAAATTGGAAATTGACTGAAAAGTGCCAGGAATATATTGGGGCAAGAAATGGAGAAAAAATTTAAATTAGAAGTGAGCGGATTATTGGATTATTGTGACCCTTTCATGGATTTTGATAGAACTGTTGTAAAATGTTACTGTTGTAAAAAGTTGTAAAAAGGCCACCCCGTATCCGCAACATTCCAGTTAGGAATACCGCTTTAGAGGTAGAGGACCGCGCAAGCGACCTCGGACCTGTGACCAGACGGGGGGGATTGGAGTAATCTGATCCGCATCTGGTAGTAAGGGCGCGAGGAGGCCCACTGGGTTTGAAAATTCCCAGTGCCTCACGGTAAGGAGTTGATCTCTTACGGGCTTAGGTGGCGCTTGGTACGTAGATTTGTCTTCGTCCTAAAGTCTCTGCGTTTCGCTTCGGGGTGATAGAACGATCGAAATCGTTAAAACGCTCCGGGATGGACGGGTTCGCCCGTAGTAGTTGACACTCCCAAATGTGGGTGGATCTGGGGCGGAAGCTCAGGCGGAACTGGACAGCTGATGCACGGGATGGGAAAACCGGCTGTGTTGTCACTGACTGAGACCCGGAGGGGTCTGGGAACGTAATCTTCCCTAAGACTCGGGGGTAAGTGTCGACCTATCGTTGCCTATTAATAGAAACGACCCGATGGCCACCCGATATTTCCGAGTGACGGAATGCTGCATTATCTTAGTAGGTAGAGGTTGCCCAAGCGCCTTTGAGCCTGGAACCAAACTGGTGGATGGAGAAATCCATCTAAATTTGGGAGCGAAGGCACGATGATACCCCTCCCTACTGGATTTGAAAATTCCCAGTGCCTCATGGTAAGGAGTTGGCCTCTCGCGGGCTGAGGTGGAACTTGGTACGTAGATTATCTTCGTCCAAGTCTGTGCGTTCGTTTCAGGTTGATAAGATGATAATTTTTGTTATAACGCTCCGAGGCGGCGGGTTCGCCCGTAGCATAACGATACTCATAAACTGTCACGCTGGAAACAGACAAAAGATTTTGCTGGAAAAAGCTAAAATGGTACTGGTCTGGGGTTATGACAGAGTACGTGCAACCTTGAGTCATTTATCGCTTCGAAGGGGGAGTGAATGGGTGGTAAGGTCCCCCCAAAAGTGTAACAATAGTATTATGACTCTGGTCGGTGAATTCCATGGCAGCTCCGTTTGTCTTACTTACTTTCTCTCTTACAGGAATTATGGGATATGAATCACTGCCTGTTATCAGCATTGGGAGTATCTCATCAAAAATTGGAAGAAATTCGAGAGAAAGCTTCCAAATATGGCTTCGCTTGCAAACTCACTGGTGCTGGAGGCGGAGGGTAAAATTTCACATTTTATATTTTCAATTTCTATCTATATTCTATCCAAGGAAATTTTTAAGACTGATTTTTACCAGACTTTAACAAACAAACATGTGTAAAGGATACCTTTGACAATGTACATGTGCAAAGGATAACTTTGACAATGTACATGTACAGTATTCTTATTTTATTTGCTATGTTAATAGTTGGTAGTGTTTGGGAAACGATGCTTGTAACATACAAGCAGTTGCAGTGCGACCACCACGACAAAATAGAGTCAATAGACAGAATACTGACATGATATGTGAGAAAAGGCCATTTCAAAATATAATCTACATATATGGAAAGAGATCCCTGAATACTACGGTACCAGATATACTTAATAAACTGCCCGTATGCATTAAAAATACACAATTGACAAAAGGAAAAAACCGAGTGGGCAGTATAGCTACACTACCGTAATCTATTTTGCGCAAAAACCTTTTTCGTGGTCAACTTTTCAGCAAAATTTTCACTCGATGTCTTAATTTTTTTCTGCTCAGCCTACATTTTAGGATACCTCAAGATCTACATGACAATGCTGTTGCGATTTATGACTGATTCTTTGGTCGTGCGGAGTGAATTTCGAGACCCCTATCCAATCTCTCCCCTGCTCGATGACATAAGCACACAAATAAGCAAGTTGAATACACTTAGCAATGGACGATGGTCTTTTTTTAAATTATACACACCACTTAGCGCCGCATTCCTTGGACTTAGAGATATATCAAAATATTTGCGGACAACGAAAGTGTTTCATCAGGAACTCTGGCGGGACCTTAGATTATGAAAGCCTTTTTGAAGAAGTTTTCACATCAACTATAAATCACTCACTAGTAACTTTTTGAAAACGATGCTGCCGACTGTACAATACGTAGAGGATCCTTAAGGATCTTGGTGTCTCCAGAAAAATAATAAACTCCTCTCTAGAAAAATTATCTAAAACGCAATTTCCGCATCTCAAATTCTATGGCTTTGAAGGGGGAGTAAATGGGTGGTAAGGTGGACGCTCATATGTGGCAAGACAGCTGTCCTAAACCTACCACAGCCGGTCGTTAGTCCGGAGTCCACCGCTCACACCCCAGAAGTGTAAAAATAGTATTATGATGGGCCCGACCTTGGTCGGTGAATTCCATGGCAGCTCCGTTTGTACCACTTACTAAACACACACATGCCCATGGTACCGACCTTGATTTGAGGCTGACTTTCAACCAGCTAAAATATATCTCACTGAGCAGGACATGAGCTATCCCTTGAATAGCTCCAGCGAGCAAGGTTACTGGGGTATAGAGGCTTATGCCAAAAGGCATATCCCGTAGTGCCACTATGCGTAAGTAGAAACGGAGCTGTCATGGAATTCACCAACCAGAGTCGGGCCCATCATAATTCATAATACTATTGTTACACTTTTGGGGGGTGAGCAGTAGACTCCGGATTAACGACCGACTGTGGTAGGTTTAGGACAGCTGTCACCTTACCACCCATTCACTCCCGCTTCGAAACCATAGAGTTTAAGATGCGGAAATCACAGTTTTAGATATTTTTTCTAGGAAGGAGTTAATTATTTTCCTAGAGAGACCAAGATCCTTAAATGGTGAAGGTGAACAGTGAAGCCGTTGGTATTTATTTAATTTGTACTCGTGGTTCTTTTGGGATATTTGATTCCCATGGAACAGTTAAACTCCTCCCATGGAAGAGAAAAGGCGGGAAACCAAAATAAAAAAAGTAACAAACCTCGAAGTTTAGTTATGGGTAAGAACTTTGCCAAAATGATTAAAATGGGCCTGGCAAGTATGGTATATTGCAATTTTACTTTAATTTTGAATATACTGTTATGTTTCCAATAGAATCAATGCTATTTCTGTTTTTCAGATGATTCCCTCACACGGGAACACAGGCGCTTTTCATCTCTCAGCGATAATCAACCGCTCGTCGATTCTAATGTACTACGAAAAGTAGCTTCTTTAACGCTGGAGAAATCGAGCGTGGAATCGAAAGTAACGAGACCAAAATTTGTTCCTGAAAAACTGAATTTCCAACTATATGAAAAGTTTGAAGGTAAAAACAAGACTTTTTGTACTAGTACTTCAAAAACTCAGGGCCGCACTGTTACAGTAATGTCGTTAACTGTTAAGGCGCAATACCACCAAAATCTTGTGCGTCGCACTTGTTCACTAACATTTTGTGCAGAACTTTACCAGTGTACATACTGAGCTGCAGATACAGTAGTCTGTCTCCACCGGAAAAGCTGTGCTTAACTTTTGTAAAGTAGAGTGCAGCACATTTGTACACAAACATGTTCACCTCGAGAGCGCCTTCAGCCGTTAACATGGACGAGTAGGAATGTTTATATCCAACCCACTTTGGCTTGGTATGTTTGAAATTCTATAACCTGAAGATTTTGACTCTGCTATTTTTTTCTTCTGTCTTCAGACTATGCCAAAATAATCCTCCATTTGCTCATTACCTCAGTTGAGTCGCATTTGAAAATACGAGCCAACTCTCGAGATGCATCATGCTTTTTCTTTCTATTCTTATAGTCAATATGACTGGAATACCATAGTACTGTATACATTTCGATCGCTTGTATAAATTTTATAGTTTTAGCATTCGTCCAATCCATAACACAATAAGTCATAAAACAATGTACGCTAACAAATAAATGTTTTCGCTTCGGCGGTGGAAGCAAGACTGAGTGCACACCGTGTGCGTGTGCGTTGTCGCGAGTCCAACGCTAAACATGTGCACAAACAAGAGTTCGTACATTTTGTTAATGTTTTTTCGCGTGAGTCCACCTAGAGAAACATTTGTGCCGTACACGATGCAGAACAGTGTCTCACAATGTCGCACAGTGCTGCACACTGATGGAATCGCGCCCTTAGACTTGGAAGTCTATTTACATCCCGTCTTTGTTTCTAACGTTAGTACTGCTGCTGAGCATTCTTAATATGTCCGCTGGAGGTGGTACCATTTAATAGGGATTGAGTTATGGCCTGTTTCACATTCTCCATTAAATTTCAAATATAAAAAAAAGAAATTAGCAAATATGTAAATATGGAAACATTCTCTCATTCAAAGCGAATCGGGACATAGGTGATGTGATCAGAATACAGAATATTTATTTCCATTACAATTTCACTGTTGTGTAAGAATGACCGAGTATATTAAATTAGTTACTCTAACAAAGAATGATATACAGTAAATTACTACCAAAATTATTCCAGTTAAAAAAGACTAATATAATAATTATCAATGACAAATTAGTACAATAAATTACATTAGTAAGTACAATGTTGTTTTCAAAGCATTTTAAAATGTCATTATTACATGCTGATTTTAAGCAGCTACAGCCGGATAGATCTCTTAAAAATATTAATCTTTTTAATTGCTTTCAATTTATCAGGCAATTTATTAAACGTTAAGTCCTATGTAGGGACTAGTCGCCTGGAAGTTGGCTGTACGTAGTATGATCAGTTAGAGGTAATGGGTTTATTCCTGGTCTCATGCCGATGTACTTCCTCTTACAATAATGCCAAGCTCTTACTGCAGTAGAATTCGCAAAGAGCTTCTTGAGCCAGAATTGCTTATACGGTTAATATCTCTAGTTTTTGGAAGTATTCACAACATGACTGCCGTGGACCAATATCCACTATCACACGTAATGATCTTTTCTGTAGGGTGAATACACCGTTTCTGTGCGCTGCAGTACCCCATAGAAGAATAACGTAGCGCAGATGTAATTCAACCGGCACATAATAGGCTCATATCACCTCAGATCTCTCCATGCAACTCCTGATATGTAATAGAGCATAGCAGGCTGACGACAGTTTGGACTTACATGCTCTTCTATATGTAAATTCCATGGCATTAGACAAATTTAGAGGATCTTGTTCACACTGAATAAATCATGAAGTTCATGAAGAGATTTATTGATATTCGCAGTGAGCTTATTAATGTTGTCAGCTTCAACTACAGCGCAAATATTGTCTACAAATTGGGTGACTTCACATTGAGATAAATTTGGACTCAGATCATTTATATAAATGATGGAAAGCAATGGTCCAAGAATGGAGCCTTGGGGTACTCCAATATTAACTATGTAAGTGTTTCGGAAGTTGCTACACACTAAAGCAGATCTCTGGCAATCTTTATTATTTTGACTTTTTGCATTCTGTTTTGCAAATGAGTCTTGATTAGGTTATTTTCTGTACATTGAATGACATAGTCTAATTTTGAAAGTAGAGATTAGTTTGAACCTAATCAAAGGCTTGACTGTTCAAAACATTCAAGATCCTAATTAGCCAGTAACTATGACGATACAGTAAATCTGCAGTCGATATACAGATGAACACCAACATCCACTTCAGAGGATATTTCTACCCTATGAAACACTTCCTTTCACGCCGACTTGTGAAGATATGGAATAGTTAGCCAAGTGTACTGATAAGTTTAACCATTGCAAATCAATTTAAAAACAGATTCAATAAATATATATGAATATGTAGCATAATACAGATTTAGACTCATCAGCTTGAGTTGCTTGGCCCAATAACAAATATGTAATAATGTTGTATTTTTACTGAATCTTTAAACTTTTCTGATTAAAGAGATTCGTTCTAGAAGTTTAGACAAAATCAGCGCAGAGAAAGAGGGTAGTTTTTAATAACATGGTAGACGCATTGGTATGGCGATTTTAGCAACCGTCCTGAGACACAGAAGACACTGTTGAGGTCAAGCGGGCCCTTAGTATATTTTTATAAAAAAAATAATTCAACACCTTTTGATTAGATCAAAAAATCGATATTTTTTCCCACTTTTCACAAGGAAACCGAGATTGACTAAGTGGACCCCTTCTTTATTAAAAGTCTACATATTTCAATTTTTCCAAATTTAGCCTTAAACACCTTTAGCACTGAAACATTTTTCGATGGTCTGTTTTTGAATCCATTCAAATAGAACAAAAAAAGATGCCTCATATAGATGACCAAGCTTAAGCCCAAATACATCTACCATTTGATAGCTGAGAATTTATGACTATTAATGAATATTAGCCTAATTTAATGAACATTTTAAAACCATTCATATAAAATGACTGATTTCTACTTTCATTCAAAATAAATTACCTGCGAAACACTATGTGTGACACAACTTATCATGAAAGTGCTATGTCACATAATATTACGGTTAATGATGAACCGCTACGATTAGTAATGATGATGCTATGGTTATAAAAAAATTACCTTAAATGCACAGATTTCTGTCCAGACGATTTTCTATAAAATAAAAAAAGTACACACACAAAAAATGAGCATTTGATCACACTTCCCATAGCGCGATGGAAGTAACGGCCATTAGAAAAGGCAGTGAACTGACCATAGTCAGATGGATGAAATCTATGCTAGAAAGTCATAATATAACGGTGAGAATCACCATAGCAGCAGTTAACCCGTAGAGTGTAACTGAGCGCACTGTGTCAGACATCGCTATGTGTTATAAAAAACTGCCCTCTTTGTCCATTGCATGGGCTAAAATGCATCCTCAAAAAGGATTACTATCTTCTACTTTGGTCAGTGGTCACAGTCATTACACAGGGCTATGCAGATGACCTGGTAATCATAATAAGAGGCAAGCATGATAGAATCATGATGATGATAATCTATGGAGGTGGGGTGGCCAGTCAACTAACCAACCGCACTTGGTCTTTCGTTAAGGACCATTGTAACTTATACATATAAGTCAGTTCCCCCAATCTACAGATCATGCAACTAGTCTACCTGAGACCAGTTGCAGAGCCTAAAATGGTCGGTTATTTTTCTCTCCTAATAACCAAAGCTGAACACGCGCACATCGCATGCTTCGTTAACCCCTCTTCCATTCCACAGCACCTGCATGTGGTATATTCCACTAACTCAAGGATGTGGAGGAAATTTATTTATTTATTTAATTATTAATACTTTAAAACTATATAGAGTATACTATTAGATATACGAATATATCTCTGTCTCCCTCAACTTGAACGTACACCTAGGCGATTCTTAACCGGGAGTGAGGAGCGAAGAGATGAATACTCTTTCTCTATAATGATCTAGTCGGCTTAGTCGACCTATAGTTGATTGGCAATCAGGAAGTCGTATTGAGTAGTATATTATTATACCGTAATATACGGCCCTTAGGCCGCTTCGCAGAACTCATACAAAAGATGTCTTTATTCCTAATGATAAATATGAGCCGGTTAGCAGTCTGACGCTGAGCACAAAACAAGATTGAAAGTGAGAAACGCAATTACATACGAATAAGCTGCACAACATTCACCTGATAAGTAAATAAACGAAGTATTTTTCTATGGATGTGCTAAAATAGATTGTTTGATTATAGCGCAAAATCATATGACAGTTGGTCTTGCACCAAAAATGGAACATAGCGCCTCATGCCAAGACTTTCTTACCTTTTATAATTTTGGAAATAAAACGATATTTTTTGCATACCAAAAAATAGTTTTCCCTGAATTTTTGTTAATAAATATAATAATCATCATCATCATATCAGCCGAAAGACGTCCACTGCTGGACAAAGGCCTCCTCTCCAAGAATCGGACAAAAGTCTCCTCCCCATGACGATCGGTCCCGCACTATCCTCATCCAGCTGGCTCCCGAAACCTTTACCAGATTGTTGGTCCACCTTGTGGGAGGTGTGCCCATGCTGCATCTTCTAGTACGCGGTCGCCACTCTAGAACCTTTCTGCCCCAGCGGTCGACAGTTCTACGAGCGATATGCTCCGCCTATTGCCAGTTGAGCTTTGCAATTCTTTGGGCCAATTCGGCGACCATATTCGTTTCATTTCATTTATTTGTAATGCAAAAAAATCTTATTTTATATTTAATTGTATAGTTACATTAGGAATTAAATTATTCTAATCAATAGCAGAATAATGAATTATTAGGGCATAGTAAAATGACTGGGTCACCTAACTAAGTTTAACCTATCCTAAGGTAGCCTGTCCTAATCCTAAGGTAGCCTGTCCTATGGACTAGGCCTGTCCTAAGGTAGACAATGTTATTTTTGAGATGAAGTAAGTATCTTTGCATGTATAAGTATGATCCCGTGTTAGCAAATAGCGAAATTATAGAAAATTAAGTGTAGAATAAAAAAGGTTTAAATTAAAATTATAGTTCGCAAATAGCGAAATAGATTTTTTTTGTAAATAAAAAAGGGTATGAATTTAAATTATTTTTACCATCGTTGAAATGGAATATGTAAACAAATATAATAACAAAACTATCCAATTAGAAATAATATAATCATTTACATCAATTTATAAAAGTAT
>JAOPUG010000099.1:9163560-9179454 GCA_027564375.1 Micropterix facetella
ATACATGCATGCATACCTACATACATATATAAATACATACATACATACATTATATCTGGTTATAATATTAGGCATGTCGTTTGTCCTTTCATTTTGCTTTGTAATTTTTCAGAAATTCGCAAAATTTGGTTAATCATTCTCGCCGAGAGATATTTCGGGAAGGCAGAGTTATCGTGCTCTGGACAGGTATGAGCGGAATTTTTATTATTGAATGAGCGATGGTGGGTATTAAATTGATAAGCTTTGGTTAATCGCGCGAATCTCGTCAATTCATGGCGATTAATCATAATTCGACATGGCCGACTTATTTCCCTCGGAGATTATCCATCATTTTCTACACACATGCGCACCATACACTTTACCTAACAAAATTAATTATTCCAACGTGAACCTATGTAAACTTTCATATTTCAGCTATATGTTTTCTAACATTATGTATCACCGTCCTGTTTTTTAACATTATGGTATCACCGCCGGTTCGAATGCCTTTATCACCGCATTCGACGATCTGCATGCCCACTTTTCGTCTACTCGTGACACTTTATATAACATTGTTACGAACATTGCTCTACTTGCGATTCGTAGCAGTTCTTTACTCTCACCTGATAGCCCACTCTTCGATTTCACTTCAATATAGACCCTCAAGGTGACAAAAATGTTACTAAGCATCAAGTGGAAATCTGTAGGTCACGATGGCATAAGCCTAGTACATATTATTCCTATTTTAAATGTAATAGCGGAATTAGTTGCATTCATTTTGAATTTTTCTCTTAAAAGCGGTGAACAACCCTATATCTGAAAAAAATCAGGTCTATTGCAATACCTAAAACCTCTTTCTGGAAGAACCTCTAAAAGAACTATCAGTTCCAAGGTTAAAAACTTCGGTGTCTATATGAACGAGAACGTCTAATTAGAAAAATGCGAAGCATAGTCTTCGGCCGATTTCTTTCATTTAATAGGCAGAAAAATATCCTCCCGGCGGAGAGCAAGATTATGATTAGTCAGTCTTTTCTCCTTCCCCTTCTGGATTATGGGGATATTGCATTTTTCGACCTTGCAGAGGAGTTAGCCAACAAGGTTAAGCTTCTACAAAACGTCTGTATTCGATACAGACATGGACTAATTTGGCCACATCACGGAGTTCAAAGAGAAGCTTCACTGGCTGTCGACCTGTGAGAAAAGAGACATGAGAGTTCTCTGTCTGCTTTTCAGGGTTTTATTATCTCAGCGGCAGATGTACTGCACTAACGTCTCATGGAGGCAATCTGAGATCTGAAGATAACCAGCTGCTCTCTATCCCTGGGCACAACAGTGACTTCTTCTCATTCTCTTTCACCGTGCATGGAGCCCGTCACTGGAATAATTTGCCGAAAAATGTGAGAACTGTGCCGAGTATAACGTCTTTTAAAACAGAGATCATTTGAAATTTTCAACATAAATTTCTCTTCCCTTTCCATTCACCTCCTCTTTCAACTTTTTTGTACTGTATAGGCTTTAGTTTATTTTGGTGGGGCACATTCTGCGCTTAAAAAGAGTGAAATATAGTTTTTTATGTATTTTTCTTAGTATTTTCCAAATTGCCAAACTTATTATATACTCGTATGTTACGTTTATAACTATCCGCAAACAATGTTTGCATATCAGTAGCTATAGGATAACTTTAGAATAATCTCTGTAGGCAATAAGCTCACCTTTTCGTATGAATAAAGCGTTAATTATTATAAATATTATTATTACTAGTTGATTAAAGCGCGCCTGAGGTGTCCGTTGTCAAATACAAATTTCAAACGTTACATGGGCCTTTCATTATAACCTTGAAAAAAATTATGTTGAAAATATTATGTTTAATTTCATTTAATTATGATATTACCCAATTTTTTCCTGCACATGGTTATTACAAAAAACAATAGGATCTGAAAAAATCGTAACGTCCGTAACAATCGTAACATTCGTAGTCGGTTTGAAACACCGGTTTCCGTGAGATCGCCGAAGTTAAGCAGCGTCAGACGTGGTCAGTACTTAGATGGGTGATCGCCTGAGTACTGCCACGTGATGTTATGAAATCCAGCTGCCTGTAAGATAATTGTCATTAGACATTAAGGTGGGCCGTTGCCGCAAGGAGAATAAAGAATTAAAAAAAAAAACAATATATTATTACTATTGGGCAAATCCATGTCACGTCTAAACTTTCTGTTAACCTTGAAAGACATCATTTATCGTGTTGCATATATATGTCATACAAATCCGCCAAAGAGATCCCCTTCCGCGACAGTAAACGTCACGCGCTCCAAAAAATTCTTTCTCCTTTACCCAATTTCGAACCTTTAATGTATTTTTAGACCTACGTACCTCATATTGATGTGGCCGACCTTGCACCAGCGAGCTAATCTGTCATCAGCCGAAGTATGGTCGGCCGTCGTCGGCCAAACTCGGCACATGTGAAAGAAATATAGAGAGAGAGAGCGCTACATCGACCACCGACATTGTTCGATGACGCATGACACACACCGGCATTGTCGATGTCTGTTATGCTTTTCGCGATCAGTCAGTACTTCAGGGGTCAGCGTAATTATACATTACGATTGATAAGTTCACATGTAAGTGGAAATAAATTATATATTTCTAAATTGATAAATTTCCGTAAACTCGGCACAGTATAATTGTATTATTATCTTTTACGAAGTATGTACTTTCAACTTGACAGAAGACCGCGGCGGTACTATTATATATTATATAATAAGTTATTGGTTTAGATTAGCCTTAGACTAGAAAATGTACTTTTCATGTTTAGCCATGCGATTTAAATGACCATTCTGAGCACCTACTCCCTTGTGCACAGAAGAATAGATCCCGCAGTATGTAACCCTAGATTATTATGAAAGTTGTATATTATATGACAACAGATATGACACTAGCGGAAATAATCGACCTTTAGCATCTAAAAAAACTAAGCTAGAGACCTATACAATAAAATACATAGTTTGTACCAATGTTTCGTAGCCGTTAGCTAAATAAGTAGATGAAAATGTTAATATCCGCGTGTCACTTAGATACTGTCATGCTTGCCACGGGTTGGCCATCGCTGATATAAACCATTTTTTTAAATATCACATACCTACCCTTTTCATTCAAGACTATAAAATCTATGAAAGAAAACAGATAATATATTTTTATTTGTTAGAATTAAGTAACTAACCCCTTTTTTCAGAAACATTAAAAAACAGTATCGCTAACAAAACAAGATCTACCTAATAACTAAATCAAAATTGCAAATATAAACTGGGGCGGGAGGAAAACCCAAGGGTCTGTCAAACTTCCATAAAAAACAAAGCACTTTTATGCGCTGCCATACCATTCGCACGATTGCGATGGGGCTTTTTGCTAAATGTTCAGGATTTTCCGGGGTAGATTATAGGCTACTGGAGTGTGTCTGCCCACGGCTTTGTCCACGTTAAAAATAAAAATATAAGCTCGATTCAACTAAATATAAAATTGCTCCAAGAAAAGTAACATCTGCTCGCGATAGCGATGCCAGACGCACAAATATGACAGGTTTTCAACTAGATCTATTTCGTTTATGAGCCAAAAATATCGTCTTGGCAATGCTGATTTTGAAAGTTATCATTCCTATTTTTCTACCATTTTGTGGAATTTGGAATTCCGTTGCCATAGTAACCGACTGTAAATAAAAATAAAAAGCTGATAGCTGAGCAAATAAGTGTATAATCTGAAAAATTTAATTTTCTCACCAGAAAACAGAAAATGTGCAGTGGCAGGTGTGACAAATTTGAATATTATTACTTCGCTTTATGCACTGCCATACCGTTCCTCCGACTGCGATGGGGCTTTTCGAAAAAAGTTCAGGATTTCCAAGCACCTATTGAACATTGGTCAAGGAAAAGTACCAGTTGATGCTGCCACAAATTCTATTTTATTTCCATAAAACTTTTGCGTCATTGTCCTATCCATCGAACAACTCATTTACAATTTTTTTTCTCAAATTGTTACCAATTATTAAAATTACAAATGGCTCTGTGAACGAGCTATTTTGGCAGCAAAAAACACCGACGTCAATGCAATCAACCACACAATTCAAGAACAAATTCCAGGAGATGCGTTATTTACAAATCGATTGACAGCGTCATTAATGAGGACGAAGTTGTAAATTATCCACTTGAGTTTTTAAATTCTTTGGATCTTCCTGGTGTACCATAGCACAAATTGTCACTCAAAGTCGGTGTGCCAATTATTCCACCCCGATTATGTAATGGAACAAGATTCGCTGTGAAGAAACTTATGCAGAATGTAATCGAGGCAACGATTCTTAATGGAAAGTCGAAAGGAGAAGATGTGCTCATTCCACGCATTCCCATCATTCCCACAGACGGGGCATTTGATTTCAAACGACTGCAGTTCCCCCATTTGACTTGCATTCTCAATAACTATTAAGAAGGCACAAGGCCAATCACTTCTGGTGCATGGATTGAATCTAAAACATCCATGTTTTTCACATGGCCAGCTGTGTTGCACGCTCACGAGTCAGACAGCTAGCCGTTTTTGCAGAACACGGAAAAACCATAAATATTGTCTACCCTAAAGCACATGAATAATAAAGTCAAGTTATCTTGAAAATAAATATCATAGATACTTCTCCTTTATGTCATTAAATTTCAATAAATGTATTCATTATCAACAAGAAAATAAATATAATTATTTTCTCTTATTTTATTCTTTTATTATTAACTCTTTATTTCTTTTGCGGCAGCAACGCTAGTTACCAGCTAGTATTAAATAAATTTAATTAATTAAAAATTATAGGATAAATCTCATTGGGGGGGGGGGGGTCCCACCACATCTCACCAAGGGTAGGGAGGGGTCCAATTTTTTTAAAAAATACCTCACGTAATTGACGCCCCTTAACAGCGACTATTGCCATTGCTCGTAATACTATGATGATGATGACGGTATTGGGGATAGCCGATGACACTTAGTACTTAGCCCTACTTTTAGGGTCATTGTAGCTGACCCCCATTTATAAACCTATCCGTCCCCAGTCCGTATTATAGGTCAACCGGCTCACCTGGGGGACCAGTAGCAGAATAGACAACAGAAGTTGGTCGCACACATCTGCCAAAGCAGCTCATGTATGCCCATTATTTTTTTTTTCTTAAAGCTAAAACCTCGCATGCACATATTACTCCCTTAGCAGACACATTTTCTGTTCAACAGCTCCTGCCCACACAGTCGTCCACTATACCTAGTGCATTGCTCGTTAAGCCGGCAGTGCCCAGCGAGCACTGTCTTTCTCAAGTTATCCCTGTAAATTTTCAGGTAGTAACTTGTTAATTTTAGTGTGTGTTCCCCATTGACCTTTTTTTTGCTTGCCTTGGGTTTGTTTCGCTCCACCTGTGCTTTATCCACTCATTAGTTGTTACGAAAGCGGTTTTTGCATATCCCTCCGCCGGTGGCAATGCAGCTTCTGGTCCAATTCGAACTCACTACCGTACTAACAAAATCGAGAACCGTTAGTATAATGACAGGACGGAATAAATATCCTGAATTAAAATCCAGTTTGTAGTTCTCAAGTTAAAACTGAAAAAAACGGATGGCCAAACATTGTATTTTGTACAATCTAGAGAATAATTAGAAATATTTACTTTAGCTAAATGTGGTGATCTTGGTCTCTTGTGTTTTGTTCCCGTTCCTGGAGGAGATGGATTTCTATAAGGCGCTAATGCTGGAGGTGAAGGTTTTTCAATATTCTGAGGGATCGGTATTGTCGGTGTCGTTCCTGAAATTGAAACAAAAAAGATTAAATATCCACATGCACATGACAAACGAATCTACTAGTGTACCCATTAAACATTCCAATGTTTGGGCACAATTACATCATCGGAGTGATATATAGATTAGGAGAAAAGAGTGAATTTCGCCCCATGTAACATCTCTTCTTCTTGTAAAAACTGGGAACATGGGAAAAAACCAATAAATGTCGACAGACGCTGGTATATGGTAGGCCGAAAGTCAGGCACGACAACGCCGGGAGGCAGGAAGGGTTTTTGTCGGTGAGAGTCTGACACTACCCAATCACCGGGTGCACGTAAAGATTTTTCTTCCTGCTATAGAAGAAAACCAAAATATATCGATTGAATGAAAATGGGGTCAAGTTGATTTGCCAGTAAAGCTACTGAGCTCACTCTGATTTCGAGGTGGTCATATGTACTTTAACTTGGGTTCCCCAGTGCCTACTTCAAATATTTGGGTTGTATAATGACAGTTATCGTTTGGGCGTGGACTAAGTGTAACAAAATTAAACGGCTCGATTTCAATTTTGGAAATTGATCAGTGTTGATATCGTCGAATTGCGGAGTCACGATTAAGTCGCCGATTGTTTCCCATTTACCTCTGTCATTCGTTCAACTCTACCCCCCTATATATGCCAGTCTTATACCACCGCCGAGGTCAAGTGAAATTGGGGTTCGCAGGCGAACTTTCACAGCAGCAAGGTTAAAAAACTGAAAGCTACAAAAAAACTGAAGCTTACCTCCGACCCACGAGGAGGGTGTGCCGGCGCTGTTGCCGGCGTGTCTAAGGGGGCCGTCGAGGGGGGCAGGAGGCCGCGGGGGGCGCGGAGGCGGCGGCCAGGCGGGGGGCGGCGCAGAGAACCCCGGCGGACCGTAGCCGGGAAACCTGAAAAACAAATTATACTTTCAATATATCACGGCCGCACGAGAGATAAAATAGAGGAACCCTAACACTAGGGATGTCCGGCTCTACCCACCTACCTCGGACGACCGATGGAGTCATTTCGGCTCAGTATAAACTAATAGATGTTCAGTAAACGAAACTGCAAATGAAAGGTACTGAGACTTTACTATGAATGAATTCCGGTTCGGGTCTAGCTCGTGCAATATACATAAGAAAAATGGATTTCACTGTGTGAATTTTAAAAGCGCATGACGTTTCGGCGATGTTATAACTGCCATCGTTCAGAATAGATAGTCTACCGTGGACGCCGGCATCCATAACGTCGCCGAAGCGTCGGGCGCTGCAAAATTCACGAGTTTATTCTCTATTTTTCACATATGAAATGACTGGGATAATCTTCGATTATATAGATAATGTCCACCGGCCGGCTCGATTATCGCCTTTCTCCTGAAATGATACATACGTTTTCTCGTACATGCACCCGTTTCATCGATGCAGTACAATTAATAAGTATGTATAGAGACAGGGATCGGCTAATTTGCCAATCGGATCAGAGCCAATAATACCATCGCTGGATGGATATATAAGAACCGTAATGTGAGATAGATTCGGAGAATGGATTAAAAATAAGCAGAGGGGCATAAATTTAAAACGAGCGAGCGAACAATCTCGGAGCGACAAGATGCCGCTCGGGAAAGATGCGGCACTGCCGGCTGAACGAACACCTTCACATGCTGGGAATAGTGTATGATCCAAGATGTAGAAATTGTGCATATGTGTTACTTAGCTATAGGCTATGTATGCTGCTTCCGAATATTGTGGATTCCACAACTGTCCCCTCGGACAGACCCGCTGCAGAAGCTGTCGGTTGGAAGTCCTTTCTATGAGGGAGTAAGCTACGATGATGCAAAGCGGAACGATATGCCAAGGGAAACACCAGCGGGACACAATAAGCTGAAAGACAATTATCGCTCGCGCGGTGATACCGTTCTTCTGAAATTCCACACGATAAATAATAGCTTATTATTATCGAAGACTAATGTGGTCGCTTGACATCATAAAGAATATAAAACAAATTTACCGTGTGAAATTTGTAACGCCCGACATTTCGGCGATGTTGCAACCGCCGTTCCGGACAACGGCGATAGTCCGGACGATCTACCCCGGACGACGGCGGTTGTAACATTACTGAAATGTCAGGCGTTACAAACTTCACGCGGTAAATTCGTTTTATCTTATTTATAAATAGTATATTTTTTGGTTTTTTGAAAGATTATAATAAAAAAATAAGAAGAATGCACAATATTGCATCATCACATTTTAATCATTTACTTGGAATGTATTACCTATATAGTGTTAAGTCGTTTGCCCCTATAGAGTCCAAGAAAAATGCAAATTACAAAAAGGCGATGACTTCAGTTTTTATTTATTTTTATTCGGAAAAAATTGAAAATATTAAAATTACGAGTCTCGTGTTTTTATTTTTGTTTAAACGCACGCAGGATTCACTTAAATTTGATCACAAAATGTCAGTGTTTTACTGTTCGCGAGTGGTAGTCACCTTTACGAAAGACTAAGTGTAGGCGGTTAGGCGAGCTGTAAGCTTACAGCTTACAAACTATTTAAGAGAACTTGGAGCGTTCCAATGTATACGCTGTTTTGACAATCGGAAATCAAGATATCGCACCTTCGGTAAGACAAAGACCCGACTGCACTTTTTGTAAATTTACAGGAGCCTCATTTTGAGATATTTTTTCATATTCAATATTGCATCGTTCCGCTAATAAGACAAAGACACAGTTGCCTTCTGGCGACATTCAACTGAATTTAATATGTGTCTTTGCCCCTCAGGATAAAAGAGTGTTTACAAAGAAATTTGGCATACTTAATTATAATTTTTTGACAATTATGCCCTTGTCTTACCGAAGGTGCGATATCTTAAAGCTTTTGGGCAAGAACACAGATATATCGAGAACAATATATTCACAAACTCGATATTATGCAACTAATTTATTCAAAGCCAAATTGCCCGAAGAAGAGAAAATTTTCTAATAAAAAGAAAGAAGAAGAACGAATGAAGAAAAACATTTTCTAAGAGAATTGTCTTAGAAAGCCATGACATCATTGTTCTGATCTGCAGCTAACAACCGGCAGAGTAAAAGAAGACTCGACACCCTTTAGCGATGATGTAAAATAAAACAAACCCTTGGTAATACTGATCGTAACCGACTGGCGGGGCACTGGATGGAGGAGGAACTCCGTATGCTGGGCCTTCTGGCTGACTAGGAAAGCTGGCATCGGATGGTGTAGCCGCTTTCTCAGAGTACGATCGGCTCAAATATCTGTAGATAAAGAAAAACATATTCAAAACTTAGTAGATAGACATGACAATGTATTACAGACAAAACTACTACAGGAATTAGTGAAACTACGCAAGTTAGCGATAAATATCATAGGTGATTGTTAAGTACGGTCTTCATTTTCTAAACTATATTTGATTTATTTGAGTAATTAGTCTATGCGGTAATGTTACGTATTGGAATTTATTGTAAACGAAGTGCGGCTCAAAGGTTCGGGCATTTTGAATTTGATCATTTGGTTTGTCTAAATGATCAATTCTTAGGCTATTCCTTGCATGCGTATGCGCCCATTTGGGTTGACAACAGTTGTTCGTAAACAATACCTTGGGCTTCAAAGAGCTCGAGCTAACTGTCAACGAGATTAATAGTTCCATGCATATCGGGCCGCAAGGACATCTTGTTTATTGGCCAGCTCAACTCATGGTTCAGCTCCCATCCAGGAGCCTCCTCAAAGAAGTTTAATGAATGACAGAATTCACTAGTGAGAAAGTTGGGCAACGTATTCTGTTAAAGCAGTGTTGTATCGAAGAGTCCGAAAATGTAGTTTTCCAAGAAATGGGTCATCTACCATCAAAATGACTCGTTTGTCACCCAGTGACAGCTGGCATAGAGAGCCTCATGCTGTAATTGATCACACTAGATAGCAGCTCGCACATGTGACATGGAGATGTTACCAGTGGAAGGAGAATTCTTTCCAAAACTGGCAAATGAGCGAGTTCCATTGGCTTCTGTGTCCTTCGCTGAAAGGCGTCTGCTGATAGTGGCATAACTAAATCAGTTTGTCCAAAAAAGTCGTATAAAAAATTACTCGAAGGGTGTGAAGTAAATCGGAGGAGCGCTTAGCCGGTTTTCCCCCCTCTATACGATCCCCACATAGCTCAGTCTGAACCCAAGTGCTTTATAAGCAGTTGAGTCTGTCGTTTGTTCTTTGCACTTAACCCATTTTATACCTACTGTAGGTATGGAGCTTTCACTCATTAAATAGCAGACATTAATATTCAGTTTCTTGGAAATTATGGTAAAAATTGCTGCTTTGGAGTCGTTGAACCAAGTTTATGGAGAGGATGTGTTGAAGGAATCAACCATCAACAAGTGGTTGAAGATGTTTCGGGAGGGCTGAGAAGACTTTAATGGCAATTCTCATTAAGGACCCCCCTTCACTTCTGTTTGGCATCATCCACTTAGAATTCGTCCCTTCTGGCCAGACAGTCAATGTTCTGACAGAAAGTTCTATGTCGGAGTTCTTAGACATACATCTCAGAGCTTGAGTAGCGTTCAACTGAATTTGGAGTGAGAGAGGCAGTGGATCTTTCACAGCGACAATGCCCCTGCCCACACATCACTTGAGTTTTTGGCTCAAAACTGGATAACTGTGACTGAAAACCCCTCTTTTTTGCCCAATTTGGCCTCTTGCGATTTGCTTCCTTTTCCCAAAATGTAAGATGGTGCTTCGGGGGCAGCATTTAGGGGATGTTGAAGAAATCAAAGCAGCAATGACGCAGCAGTTGAAGAGTCTTACAACGAAGGACTTTCAAGGATCCTTCCAGCAGTCGAAACTGCGACGACGCAAGTGTATTTTTATCAAGGAGATTATTTTGAAGGGGATAATATTTATTACCCAATTAAATGTAAAATATATGTTTATTGCACTTTTATACAACTGCATATATCTTAAAATCTTTGTAATTCATCTCAGGGTGAAACGACAACGATTGTTAAAACATTCTGAGATGGCGGGTTCGCCTGCAGCATCGACGATCTCAATCTGTCAGTGTCTAAAATGTTGTATTGAATTTTCGGATATTCAATCAGGCTGAAGGTTTAAAATCTACCGGCTTTCCACAGTTTTATCGCCATTGATATTTATTTTTTCTCATAGTTTATACTGTAAGACTTTCAGCCATCGAATTATCGTAACGTTTGGAAACGATAAGGCATCTATGAACAAGCTGAACTAGAAACACTACGCCTTCAGGCTTTCACTATTTCCATCAGACAAGTATCTCACAGCTCTTAAACAACCATCCAGATATCGCTTTTATGGTTCCCTTATTTCTCATCATCTAGATCAGTGGTTCCCAAAGTGAGTGCCATGGCACCCCTGGGTACAAAGGGAGTGATCAGGGGTGCTGCGAGGAGCTCATGGAATCCCCCCCCCCCCGTCTCCAGTGGCGTCGTCAGAGTGGCTAGTAGTCGACGGATAGTTGTAAGACATAAAAGAAGCGATTCCCACACATTTGTACTAAAAATGGATTGATTGTTTTATTTAAAAAAAAAACGATCTAGCCCCGCATCTTAAGAAGCATTACGCAACTAGACTCCCTCGGCTATTCGTCAGTTGAGCAAGGTCGGTAACAGACCAATACATTAACCGTCCAGGGCCGCCTAAGGTGTTACCTCAGGTCTGACTGCGAAACGGGTTTCACCAGATTAGTCCCTCTTCGGGGAGGCTGCCGGATGAGAGCTGAGCCGTGAGTCGGGCCGACCGGTGTAACAAGATAGTCATATATATGTAATGTATGTATAGGCATGTAATGCATGGACAGCTATGATTCGTTTACAGTGTTCGAAACTTCAAGTGCAATGTCCTATCAAAAGTAAAGCAGGCTAAAATTTAAAAAAAAAACGCAAGCCAAACCGAAGAAGAACATCATGACTGATAGGGGCCACGGATGCCGATTCGCACCGGTAATGGTATGAGCGGGCCCAAATTTATCAATTTTATTAAAATCGTAAATTGATTAATGAAAATACTCAAAAACTGATAACGGCTTCATTGGGCATGTCGTGACACTATAGTGACGTTTAACAAGCACCATATTACAATTCAAGAAAGCTGCTTATAAAGTCCAAGCCATGACATGGTTGTCAACAATATGACACCAGAAAGACAGTCATTTGGGAATGCTGAATTATACGGAAATAATCATTATTTATTTTTAAATAATTTTGGTTTTGTCCAATTGAAGACCTTTTCTTAAAAATCACCCATCAATACCCTATTCATCGAAACGATTGAGTACGGGCGTGCGTCCCTTTCGGTATGGCCGTATTGAGTATTTTGTATTTCGGTATGGTATATTTCCCTCGCCGGCCGTTACCACTCTCCCTTCGACGTGCCAAAACTGAAAGGAACAAAGCTCACCCGTACTTCATCGATTCGGCGAATAGAGTATAGTAAACTACTACTCATGCAATTAATTATTACACTAAGCCATACCTCACAACAATTCAACAGCATAGGGTGTATTAACAGTGAATGCATTAAAGATACGATTCTACAGAATAATAGAAACAAAACTCTATGTACCACTTCGCCGTAATAAAGGAAATATTTTGAAATGAAATCATTCATGGATTACTTTAAAACATCCTCAGATCTGCATCCGCATCAGCAATATGTTTATTTATGACAAAAGCACATGCGTTTGGGCCATCACTGCCATACACCTTTGGAAACACAGGTAAAAATACCTCCAAAGCTTAATACAATGAAATTTGCTTTCAAATTTGTTTCTTTCATATATTTCCATTAAAAAAAATATTATTATTATTATTATTGGTTTCAATCACATATCTCCTCGTAGTTTCTCCTATAGTGCAGATTTAAACTTGTAAGCCGTTCCTCATACTTCATAGTTTGCAGCAGATATGGAATGTCTTTTTGAAAGTACCGTTTCCATATTGGAAATCCATACTCCAACAGTGGACGAATGCAGATCTTATAAATATTAACAGCCAGTGCTGGAGATACATTTTAAAAGGATTTCCAAATAAGGTATGTGGTAGAGAAATGCACGGTACGCATTTTAAATGGTGTGATATTTGTTATTTTTATTTATTTATTTATTTATTTTATTTGCAGCTATCAATACAAAAAATAGACAAAAAAATACAATTTGCAATCAACAATAGACAAGACTGTAATAGACAAGTAAGTAATAGGGCAGTACAAATCCCATCGTGATTCTCCGATTCGGAGGCGAGTATAGACGGAGCTAGTCCATTATCCAATTTTTAAATATAGCAAAGATGCGACGAGCAAATTATTCCGCAAACACTAGGTCATTTCTCGGCAATATAGGCCATAAAAAATAGAAAAAAGAAAAAAAACTGTCGCCGAACAGAACGGCAGAGCCGCGCTTGAGCACTCCTCTCTTCAAAAAAAAATAACAGCAGCTTCCATTTTTCTTTCCTAGAGTGTACTATAAAGGTGTAGAGTTGGACAACAAAACCAGTCAGCGGTAATAACCATAGATCGAGGCCGCTGTGAGGTGGTTCGCCCATCTCTAACTGTCAAATAGTTGAAATGTCAACAATGAAATGCGATGTTTTGGAAAAAATCAGATATTGGAGAAAAACGCATGAAACGCATGAAAAATGACAAGAAACGCCCCGAAAATCAAGTTCTGCACGCATAATGGCACCACCGTGCAGCGAAAAGCGATTTTTGTTACAGTATGTATGTTTGTATGCATGTATGCATGTATGCATGTATTCATGTATGCATGTAAGCATGTATGCATGTACTCATGTATGCATGTATGCAAGTATGCATGTATGCAATTATGCATGTATGCATGTATGAAAGCATGCATGTATGCAAGCATGCATGCATGTATATATGCATGTGTGCAAGTATGCATGTATGCATGTATGCAAGTATGTTTGTATGTATGTATGTATGTATGTATGTATGCATGCATGAATGCTTGTATGCATATATATATATATATATATATCAAAAGAGTGAAAGTTTTTATGATGAGCCGAGGACTGGTCCCCTTCGACCTAACAAAATGTTCAGAGTACTTGTGTAAAGATCGATGATTACATTTGTAGAGATGAATTATAATTTGGGTATCAGCAGCAAACTAACCAATTATTCGCGATCACCTCTCTCTCTACAAGCGATGTTCCTTCAGGTAGTTGCTGCACAAACTGACCAACCGGTCAGACAGAAAATCGGTTGAATTGGTGCAAATTTATTCAAAGTTTTATACTGAAGAGAAAAAAATATGTCTATGATATTGTGATGCGACTTAACATGTTTGCATAACTATGATGCAAAACAAAGTGGCAATCTACCATATGGTGCTTCAACAATGACTCATGCCAACGAAGATTTGTTGTGCGGGAAGCACAAAGAAACAAAAGATTGCTTCATTTTTCTTAGAAACGGGTTATATTGTACCTCTAGCTAGCTAAAAGATAAAAAAGAAATCTGTACGAGTCAGTTTGTACCTTGCAATTATATCGGCTTGGCGTTTTAGCGGCCGAAGTCTAGAATCCAGAATCTCCTCTGGCGCTGCGATATTGCTACGCCAATGACTGTCTTCAGAACGGTAGATTTTTACGATACAAATAATGTCCACATTTTCCCGCATTCACCCTTTTCCCTTGATCTGTGAAATTCCTGTGATTTTCACATCCTTCCAAAAATCTAAGAAAATTTAAAAGGCCAGTTGAAAGAAGTGCAGACAGAGGTGTTCGTGAAGTATTTAGGTGTATGTATGCATAGAAAAAGTACTAATATATTCAGGGTGAATATGTACATTGAAATGTCTAATACATGTAATAAACAGTGAACATTCTAGTTTTCAAATATACTTCTCCCCTGGTATTCCCGAGGTACTCCCTGAAAAGCTCTCGGATATCGAATACCAGGTGCGAATATCAGGTGCTAAGTATATATAGTTCCGTTTAATATGACCCTCGGACTACTAGAAGAAAGATATAATATAGGTCACCTTTTACCTCACCGGTGCATATTAGCATACTGGGGCGGTAGCTAAAATTGACAGACAGAGGGCATCTACCGTATTATTAAAAACAACCCTATGCCGTATTTGCCATAAACCAGCGTCTTCCTAATATAGCTGGTACCTTACAGCGTGCCAGAAGTGTTTATAATTTTCATAAAAATGTGGTTTGTATTTTTTGTGTGGTTTTTCCAAACAAATAATTAACAAACCTGTGTAGTGTTAAAGTGAAGTAATGCAATGTAGTACAATTTAAGCCTTATAAAATATAATAAAAAAAATATGTGATATGTATGTTGTTTTTATACGATTATTATAATAAATGCTGTGACAAATGGCAAAATTGTGTGTTTTTAGTTTAAGGATTTCACATATTTTCAATACAAAAAATAGGTTGTTTCAATACAAAAAAATACATGCATACTGCAGTAGGTACATCGATGTAACCTTCGCATATTTATAACCAAAAGTCTTGCTTTTAAGATGTCTTGAACTAACTATGTTGCTTGTGGCCGACAGCCAATTTTTTCACTGTTTTTTAAGGATGTGAATTTGGAACAATTTTTCCACATAAGAGTCAATTTGTCGGCACCTAATAGCCCGATCGTAACCGGGTCAATGCAATTTGGTAGGAAATGGTCAATGCAATTTGAAAGAAAAGCGCCTTTCACTTTCACCGATTTTGTCAATGTTTTCGAGATATTTACGAAAAGCTGAAAGTTGCATGTCTACATTATGGTAGTGGGGGTTGGTTTTTGTAAAACAGATGTAAACAGTATTTTTTTCCTTGTTTTAAATGATATATGTGCAATGTATCATCAACATCGAATAAAAGCTGTGGATTTATATAAATAATAAACGAATAGACACATGTTCATTTTTATACAAATACTAGCGGACGCTTTGCGGTTTCAGCCGTGCCAATTTCCTTTACCTAAATTCCCATGGGAAACTTTCCTCGATAAACGGGCTATCTAATCCAAAAAAAAAAATTAAAATAGGACTGGTAGTTTAGGAACCCATAAAGGATATATATATGTATATATATATATATATACATACAT
>JAOPUG010000099.1:9201685-9212513 GCA_027564375.1 Micropterix facetella
TACTATGCACGGTAACTCGCGTAAACTATGTCTGATTTCAAAAAATCTTTCGCCAATCGATAGTTATGGCCAATGCGCACAGACCAGTTGATTTTGAGGTATGTACGACCTACGATTTTTTTATTTCAAGTCAGTTAAGTTTGTGGCTGCCGCCTCAGCCAAAAAAGCAAAAAGTATGTATTAGGAGACTATGCGTCTATAGGTCTCTTTCATTGTATTTTGAACCTATTCACTATCTATCGAGTCGCCACAAGCTTTCTTGTAAGTGATTAGAATTTCAGCCAATAGATGGCGATTGAAAATTCTTTAATATTTGTTTTAGAATCTGATGCACTATAGAATATATTCTCCTAATACTGCGAAAGAGGAGTTTCAATGGAAGTAAACTGTTAGACCGACGGACAGACAGACAACAAACACACTGTATTAACTTAAGTTGGCTAGTTTACTGATAAATAGCTAGATTAGATAGGGGTGTAGGGAATTGTTGATTAAGTACAATGGGACTTCAACACATCTAATATAGCAGTGTCTTAAATCACTTTTTTGAAATCCATATTTCAACCATGTTAAGAAGCTGTTTCCGTACCTTAGGTGGCTCTGGTATGCTGGCCAGGTGAGTGCTAATTGAAGGTCCGTTACTTTCAAACCAATTCAAAAACTGAATGAAAAAAGCTCCGATTTCCATGCTTCGTAAAATGGCCGTGCCTATCATTCGGAATGTGATGTTGGCATCCCTACAATAAAAAAATGCAGGTAACTAGGATGCAAGAATGTTATACTTTAGATTGTTTGCAAAGTTATCCGAAAATATATTATCATGTTAGGGAGTTGAAGAATAATAACAGAAAGACCAACGTCTGCGTAGACGAAGGACACCTCGGAGTCTGCAGGTTCCAGCACTATAAACACATTGTGATTATATTTATGTGCTTACTCACTTGAAATTCCCGCTTCGTATGCATCTAAACAAATAAAGCCATGTATCATCATGCTCATCGATGATATCTGGAACGTATCTTAGAGTCAGAGAGCAGATACTTAGTAGAGGAGAGTGACAATTAGTTTTTCCGGCCATATACGCCAAGTTCTGCGCCATACAAACCGTCTCAAAACAAAGATGAAGAGTCGCGTGGACTCTAATGTAGATTTTCTGCAGGGTGCCCTTCCAGTCCTGAAATAAAGAGTAACATTAGGAGCAAACCGAATATTCGATCAGCGAATTCATCGACTGTAAGGGTATTTCCTCATTCCCCGTGTTATATTTTATTGATACAGATACTGCAAATGTTTATTAAATGTCTGCTATAAAATATGTTTGCTATTTCCCTCTGACTCCTGAATTGATTGTCAGCAGCTGGCTCTGATTGCACGACGGCTCAATGTCGCCGCTCGGAAACGAATTTAAGGCACAGCGCTCAATGTCGCCGCTCGGATATGAATTTAAGGCACAATGCTCAATGTCGCCGCTCGGAAACGAATTTAAGGCACAACGCTCAATGTCGCTGCTCGGAAACAAATTTAAGGCACAACGCTCAATGTCGCCGCTCGGAAATGAATTTAAGGCACATCGCTCAATGTCGCTGCTCGGAAATGAATTTAAGGTACAACACTCAATGTCGCAGCTCGAAAACGAGGCACAACACTCAATGTCACCGCTCGAAAATGAATTTAAGGCTCAATGACACACCAAAGCGATGCATATTTGTTTTACTAAGTGCACGTCGTTACTGTTTTCAGCAGGTGTCGTCCCGCAGGGTTCCCTCAATAAAATAATAATATAAACTTGCAATAAGACATTTTTATATTAGAGATAATGGAATAAAATTGTCTGAAGAAAATGGGACGGGAAATTAACAATCAAAAAACAAAAGATTTTAATTGATTTTGTTTTATGAATGTTGATACAGATGAATGTCCGTCCCTCTAAAAGTCCTCCCTAAAACATCACACAAGATAACAGAATAAGTCCTACGTTTATCGCATGATATACAGCCTCCATAGTGAAATCATCAAGCATATCAAAATAAATGTATACCTTATATAGCAACCCATCTGCCTCATCCATTCTGCACTGCTCCGCCATCCTATTCATATATTGGCGAATGTATGGAAATAGGACTAAGAAGAACAGTGACATCCGCTCTTGCTTCGGCGACAGGTGGAAGCCGTCCGTGAAGGTCTGTGGCGCTGGGCAAACTCGCTGGAGACCATAAAAAGTTTCCGCAAAAGATGCCGCTGAAATGCACAATAATATTTATTATTTAATGGGATGTAGATTTAATTAGATTTAATTAATTTAATATATAGATTTAATATTATGAAATAATGAGTATTTAATGCTCCAGCGAGGTGGATGAGGGTGGAAGCCAACCACCCACCGCCCGAGTAGTTTTAACAACTGAGACCATTTTGTCTACTCGGACTTAGGAATTTTCAAAACAGACAAATGGTTTCTACCCCCAGCCAATCGTCCTTGAGGCCTTTTATTTAATTAAACTCGTGAGTATTAATAAAAAACAAAATAACAATATTTTATGGATGTTAAATTTAAAAATATAATTGTAACAATACAATTCTGGATACATAAAGCAGAAAATATATGTTTTTGTTTAATGTAGAGTATAAAATTACCAGCAGTTTAAATATATCTCCCGTGGCGAGTCGAGCATGGAGATATAGTGACCCTGGCCATATTTATGGGATCACCCGAAAGGGAAAAGGGCATCACAAGAACGAATTCAACCTATCCCGGCATTGTAGATACCGTAGAAGCAGTAACCTAATCAGTCATTAGATGGTACTATTACTCTCCCCAGGCGGGGCAGTAATCAGTTTACTCAACTCCTCTAAACGTGACACCCAGTGAGACACTAACAGTACGAAGACCTTTAAGCACTCCTAGTTACTAGGTCGGGGTAACAGATGGAAAACCCACACATAACCACTGACCGCATCCAGCAGTACCTCTCTCGTGACTGAGAGCACAGAACACGACCAGATAATGCGCTCTGCGGTTTGATGACAGTGATAGAACGATAGTCAATCGCACAATCCCTACGGGCCCACAATATCGCTGCACGCTGTAACACCTCCAGATCCACTGGGAAGAAACCCACCATAACTTGCAATGCTAAGGTCGATGTAGTGCAGTAGACCCTGCACATTGCGATCTGTTTATTTGAAAACTTGACTGGGATGCCCCTCATGTGAATGACAGGGTTACACTGAAGATGTCTCTTCAGCAGCAGCGCTTGCATTTTTCCCGGAGAGAAAGTGAGTCAGAGACGCCGCTGCACCTCTCAATTGCAGTTTGACTGTTACCACCCACCAGGAAGAACGCATCATCCACATAAGTGCTAACGATACGGTCCTCCTGTAGAGGAATACTGAGTAGATCGTCGAACAAAACGTTCCACATGAAGGGACCTATCACAGAACCCTGGGGGTACCCAACAGACATAATGGAGGCAGAAGTAGAACCATATCGCAAAGGCGCTTTTATATTAGATATAATTTTTCAAGATAATCCAAGAATGAAAACGCTCAAAAGTTCTGAATTCGAGCCAGGAAGGCGATCACCTCTCTGGCTCTATAGCCAGTCTGACACTTACGATGCAAACATGCCCTAAATATTAAATTTCCAAAACGGCCTGACTAATTTTGCATCGCTTGCAAACTCGGTCTGTGAGATCCAGCGGGATGAGAATACAGAGCATGCATGGTCAGCAGCATATGGCTTCAATGGATGCACACCTATAAGGGCTCCGACTCTCAATTGGGAGCCACTGCTCTACTGTATGCAATGATGTGTTGACTTACCATAATGTCTTATGTAATTGTACTGCAAAGCACCATGAAAAATCAAAAATATCTCATCGTACCATTTTAAAAGCCATCCAAACTTCCTCTTGTTAATCGCTGATAGTAACTGTTATAAAAGATAGAAAAACTATTATTATATTAAAGTAATAATTGAATGGTACTTCTTCGAGGCAGCTCTTCTTCCTATGAGGGTGGTGGAACTAAGATACACAAAAACCACAAAGCTATGCTATGGAGACCCAAGTATGTCAACATGTTAGCCAAGAAATTGAAAGATCTCATTTATCTATGGCATTAGTGTTACATTCAAGATGAAAACTATGTCTATAGTCACATTGGCTGGGGTTTCCAAATTGGCCGAACCCAAAACTACTCGAAACAATTCGGAAAGGCCCCCAAGCACTCCAGGAGCTATGTATTTTCATGATTTGTCTGCTGGAAAAGCCAGAAAATTAAAAAAATCCACATACCTACTAAAAAGTCGAGTTTTGCGCAATTTGCCTAAAGAACCATTGATTGATTTTGCGCTTAACGTTTTCACTTTAGTAAACATCTCTAAGGCGGTAAGTTAATCAAGTTTTTTTTAAACTATTTTTTTTCACAATTTTCGTCTATTTTTAAGAAAAAATCCTCGGATTTCCATCCATCAAATTGTAAAAATACTTCTCTGGGGTTTTTGGGCTTTCCGATTTTTTTAGCTAATTTTATTTGCGCAAATTTTGGAAGCCCTACCCTTAAATTCCTCGAAAAACACTTGAAAAAGAGTTTCAACTTTAGGATTTTATTTACCTCTACAATCCTTCGAAACGCCGGATTTACCATGGAACTTAACGACTCCTGTGCGGACAGTTCAAATATGGACGGCTTCTCTTGCAGAGTCCTCGTGAGATGAGCAGCGTAAACAGCCATTTTAATTCTATTTAATAATAACAACTAAAACAAAGCAAAATTTAAAAATTACTAGAAGTGTAAAGAAACCCCAAGTTTGACAACAGGTGACAGGTTGATTCAAAGTTGCCATGCGTAATAAAAAAATGTGCTTTTCGGCTTGCGTTCGCGCACTCATGAAAGACGGTAGTCATCGCTACAAAACAAAATTTCAGATCGCTGCTAAAAGTCAATCGGTCAAATCTCAATCTTGAGAAGGGTATAGTCAAATACAGTATTTTTCAGCGAAGTTATCCTTTTGTAGGATGATCATTTGCATTCACCGATTTACTATTACAGTGTTAATAGAACTGCCAGTATGACTGCCCTTGATCTATTAAAAATGCTGCCACCGCCAATCGTCGTCAAAGCATTACCTTCCTGCGGCGAGTAAAGGATATATGTATTAATTGTAAACAGGATTGATAGCGCAAATGTCGCCAAATTTGACAAACGAAAGTCAACATGCAAAACCATCTACAAAGTACACGAATCCATTAGCCGTTTTTGTGTTCGTATTCGTCTCCCCAACCACGATTGCCCTAAGTGGGGACGTTCGTTGGCATGCACTGGTAATTTTGGTTGCACTGTTTTAGTACTAGTTCTACAATGTCATGTTTAATTTGGTATTTGTACTTATACAATTCAGGCATGTATTTATTTCAGTCGTTATGGATGGAATTTTTGCTTTACTCAATCGCGTTGAACTGCAGGCACCCTGGCCCTGAACGCAAACTTTAAATTAACCGTGCTGGCTACGCTGACTGAATTTTTGACATTTCTGTCGAGCAATTGTTTGTAAATATTTTCAATAATTTCACTTCTTTTCGATGGTTTGAAATGAATTGGAGTGCTTTTACGCAAATGAAATCCTTTGATTTCCAAGTGAGACCGTTTTCGGATTGTTTTCGTTAGTTTTTAGTGTGTTATGTCATGAACGAGAATGCCGCCGTTTCGCAGGAAGAAAGCCGGAAAATCCTTTCCAGTCAAAGTGTGCACCCTAGACGCAGAGCTAGAATTCAATTTGGAGGTAAAACGCGCTAATTTAACGCTCAAAAGTCGATTTTTACGCTAAGGTTTGAGGTTATGTGTAAGTGTGAGGCAATTGGCCCGATTTTGAAATTCCAGTGGCGCGCGACTGGCCGCGATCTATTCGACCTAGTATGCAGAACTATCGGATTGCGAGAGACGTGGTATTTCGGATTGCAGTATGAGGATTCCAAGCATTTCATAACGTGGCTCAAGCTGGACAAAAAAGGTTTGTTTCACCATAAGCCATCTTTGGGTCATCTTTATTCCAGGCGTTTTAACCCTTTCCACTCATTTGATACATCTCGCTTGTCAAATGTTACTCGCTGGCTTGCGTTTGTTGCGTGCGACAGCCATTTAAATATTAATCTCGTTATATCGTTTAATCGACGTTTTAGAGTTCATATTAAGTATATAGGTTGTTTATTGTTAAATATAGCCATGAAAGAACATTTGTTGCATGTGAACATTGTTTCAAGAAGACTTTTATGTAGTCAGTTTCATTGAGAAACAGTTATCTTAACACATTCACCAAGGCGCAATTATTCAAAATCATTGATACAGACGGCTATACAAATTAATAAAATGTATGGTGGGTTGGGATGATTATTTGATTT
Organism: Micropterix facetella; assembly: GCA_027564375.1. Taxonomy (NCBI): domain Eukaryota; kingdom Metazoa; phylum Arthropoda; class Insecta; order Lepidoptera; family Micropterigidae; genus Micropterix; species Micropterix facetella. Next base: position 9,208,084 of record JAOPUG010000099.1, read on the forward strand.
TAATAATGTGGTGGATCAGTTTTTGCATGTCTATTTTTGTATTTAATGTTGAGACTGTCCCAACAAAGAGGGTATTTTTTTTATAACACAGGATTGCCATGGCTGGCGAATGTTTGCAAGACCCGGTGTGGTCAGAACAAATATAGATTAGGTTGCTATCTATATATGACATACCTATATATACTAAACTATGGTTGATCCACCGGTGGGTCATGCTACCAGGTAGCATATTTACAAAAGCATTTTGGACCCACACAGTCACCCGACTGTCCTGCGGTGGCATTGATAGTGCGAAAATCAACTACAAACCTCAGAGTGTTTGGGCTCGTTCAAATGCTGAATCTCACAGGGTTATAGAGCAGCATATTCCGCGACACTTATTCGGTTAAGCTTACTCAGCCGCCTCGCGGTAGATGCTCTGATTTTTGTAGTGCAGTGCATAAATTCAGTTCCAAAACCCTGAGCGATAGCATACTCGGACCGCTCCGATGCCTCTGCAGAATTCTTTATTATTCCTCAATACTATCCACAAACGCAGGAGCAGAACAAAGGCAAAAGATAAATTGCGAAATATTTAGTGTTAAAAATAATTGAGAGACAAAGTTTAATTCTGAATACACTTAAAATGAAATATACCTACATGCTTCGATATTTTGCTATTATAATCAGAAGAAATGCCATCATCACAGACATAATAGGCCGGAAATATGAACATAATTTTTATTGCAGCGACCTTCAAAAGAGAAGTTCGTACCTACCAATGAATACAATGTCTTGTATTTTTTCTTAAATTATACGTAATTTATTTATCGAAAACATAATAAATTGGGCGGACAAAATTAAATTGCTAGTGGGTAATGCTTAATTTATTCATAATATGTAATTCTTCAAAACATATATTTTATGGTTTTTGGTGTTTGTTTTTTATCGATGCCTAATTGTGAGGTCTTTGGAATTTTTGTTGCTTTGCAGGGCGACCAGATTGTATTTGACTACCTGACGGGCCTCGTTGTACTCGTCTTGCAATGCATAATCTTTGCAACATAAAGTTCGTTAATTCTGACTAGGTTCGAACATTGCTTAATAAAGTGGAATATCTTGTAAATTTTAGGATCTGACAAATCTGTATCATCGTTCTTCGTGTCCTATTAAAATTGGATCTTGATATCATCGACATTCTTCAATGCGATTGCCTTCTCGGATCTTCACCAGCAATAACTTCTATCGGCAGGGCTGGTTGAAAGAAAGTCGCAGGTGCTTCTTTTTCAGAACAACATAGTTTTATTGTCATTTTGTTTCGTTATTCCTGTTTCGATTCTCGTGAGCGGCCGCTCTGGGATTTAAATTGCCTTATTTGTAAGAATATGCTGCTCTAAATCCCTGTGGTATTCAGCAATTGACATGCTCAATTGCTCTGGGGTTTGTAGTCAATTTTTGCACCACAAATGCCACATCGGGGCGACTGTGTGGATCCAACAAGCTTTTGTAAATACCGCTGCTAAGTAAAGTAAAATATCATATCTCGCTGCATGACCCACCGGCGAGCCAGATCGAATTAGACCTGCAGAAGATGTAAACGCTACTACAACTCTCTGTGTGAAATGCAGAACCAAACAAGCATCTAAAATGACTTAAAATGTGATAACCTTTTGTGAGAAGTGCCTGGGAAAACTGTCTTTCTGTATTTCATGAAAAATTATGAAAATTAATTTTTCACCTTTATTTTAAATATATTATTCTCTAAGTATGCTCTTTCTGTTTCTTTGTAATGTCATTAATTTTACAATGCTACATAAAGGTATCATTGTCATATAAAATGGTGGATTTTATAAGTTGCCGGTAAAGTAATTGTTAAAATTACCAGAAAGCAATTTTTTGCAGATGTAATACTACCTTTTACTTTGGCATGTGGTTGTGACAAGCCCGTGTTCCGAAATATTATTCCAAGGCCAACAGTGTTGCAGTCATTTTCGTGTTTTACAAAAACTCAGCTTTACATCGAAAAATCTATAAAAATTGAGTAAATATGACGTGATTAGTTACACTTATCGTAAAACGAGTTGCAAAAAGTTACAAAAACAGCTTCTAAACTAACAACGGCAAATGATACATCCCCACAAAGCAATAGTCGAATGTTTAAGTAGCTGTATAAAGATAAAATGAATGACAACACTATATTTTGCATTGACAACAGTGAATTATCAATATTTACCAACCCAATAAAATTAGTACTTAAAAAAAACTTTTTTATTGCCGTTTTAGTGCACTAGGTATCAAAACTCTCACCTGAGTGAGCTTTGCTTGGTGCATTTTTTTTGCAAACTTGAGGTTAATGCTTTTTGTTATATTTACAGTTCAAGACCAATGCGTGTCGCAACAACCCAACACTCCATTCATGTTTCTGGGCAAGTTTTATCCGGAGGATGTGGCCGAAGAGCTGATACAGGAAGTCACTCAGCACCTTCTGTTTCTTCAGGTGAAACAGGCAATACTCTGTATGGATATTTACTGCCCGCCGGAGGCATCCGTACTGCTGGCCAGTTACGCCGTTCAAGCTAAGGTAATAAACCATTATAATGCATGTTCGTATACGGATAATACCTGATTCTCTCCATAGCTCTTTGTACCACGCAGCCATTAGGGTCATAATGGCTACGTGAAGCCTGGGCTATAATAGCCGTTGTGTTTTGGTCGGCCCAGCTTGCGGAGCAGCTCCTATTCAGGAACCTCGCAGAGAGTTTTTTGGTCGGCCCGACTCATGGTTCAAACTCCCATCCGGTAACCGCCCAGAAGACGGATTTAACCTGGAGAAGCCGTAGTGCGGATCTGGGGGAATACCTCGGGCTTCCCTAAGCGGTTGTTGCGCTGGTCGGTTTATTAACTGGTCTGGAATAATAGCCTATGACCGCGGGGGTAGATGTTAACCTAATGTTGTCTATCCCTAGAAACGATACTTTGGCCATCCAATCCTGTGTGAGATTGAATACCTCGGATCCGCAATAAACTCGTTATATATTACCGCCAACATCAGGTAGAAGCCGCGCCGTGACCAGATGGGAAAATAGGGAAATCCATCCAAAATCTGGGAATAAGGGAGGGAGGATAGCCCACTGGGTTGAAATTCCCAGTGCCTCGCGGTTAGTAGTTGGACTCTTACGGGCTGTTGGCGGAGTTGGGTACGCGGACGTCCAAAAGTTCTTGCGTTCATCTCGAGGTGACAACGTGATAAAGTTCATTATAACGTCCCACGACGGCGGGTTCGCCTGTAGCATGTGACACCTATCATCTTATTTACTCTTTGTACAACTTTATGGTCTTAACAGTTCCATAAAGCTTGGGACTGATGGCTACCATTATGTAATCTTCGGTCGGCCCAACTCACGGTTTAACTATTTGGAACCTCCTCGAAGAGGGCCTTAACCTGGTGAAGCCGAATTGCGGATCTAGGGGAAACCTCAGACGGAACCAGGCGGTTGTTGCACTATTCGGCTTGCTGGCCATGCTGCTCAATCGGCAAATAACCAGGGGAGTCTGGAAACGTACTTTTCCTTTGACGTCGGAGATAGATGTCAACCTAATGACGTCTAACCTTAGAAACGATCCGTTGGCATCCAGTCCCAGGTGAGTTTGATGGGCAAAGGACGCCTCGGATCCGCGATGAATTCAAATGACGAATTGCCGCTTACATCAGGTAGAAACCGTGCAAGCGACCTCGAATTCGTGACCAGACAGAAGGATGGAGAAATCCGTCCAAATCTGGCAGTGAGAGAGTGAGGACCACCTGCAGGGTGACACTTCCCAGTGCCACACTGTAAGGCTTTGGACTCTTACGGGCTATGTGGAGTAGTTGAATTTGTGGATTCGTCCGCAAGTCTTTGCATCTCATCCTAAGGAGATCATTATAACTTGCTGGGGTGACGCGTTCGCCCGTTGCATTGCCACCTCCCAAATGTACAACTTATTAAGTCTTAATCTATGTAATTGTGTAACGTTTATAAGAGGTTACGTTTATAAAATGTAAAAGAAGATTTTGAGAGAGAATGTAACGTTTATTATTTCAAAAAGGTTACGTTATTACATGAATGATTAAGGTTTTAAAACATATTAAGGTATAATTTATTGGGTATAGTTTATAAAATGATAAGGGTATAATTTATGAAGTGAATACAAAAGAAGAAAAGCAAGGAACATGAGACAGAATCCCACTCTCGGGTCGTCTAATCTAGATTAGAATATAGCTAAGAAACGAGTGATACGCGGTAATAAGGGAGATAGAGAAGGAACGGCCGTCTTCTTCTTTCTCGTCCCGCGATGTCTTGGTTGGAGCGTAACGTGCAGCTACGTCGATCCAATTCGCCCGGCCGATCGGCTCCCAAGCCGTAGAAGGTGCCGCAGTAGTCCCGTTAGATGGGGAGAACAACTTCCTCGTT
>JAOPUG010000099.1:9226880-9237766 GCA_027564375.1 Micropterix facetella
CCAACTCCAATTTATATCTGTACGATCGCACTGTTGACTCTCTACCCAATTGTATCAAATAAATAAATAAATAAATAAATATGACAAATTCAAACTCTGTCCAATCCGGAAGGGATTTAATGGGGCCATGCTGCTTTGGCCTGATGACCAGTTTCATGTGATTTTTGGTCAGCCCAACTCACGGTTCAACAGCCATCCGGCAGCCTCTCCGAAGAGAGACTTAACTTGGTGAAGCCGAAGTGCTGATCTGGGGGAAACCTCAGGCGTTCCTGGGTGATTGATGCACTGGTTGGTTTACTAGCCTTGCTCAATCAGCGAGAAGTCGCGTAGGGGAGGGGGGGATCTGGAAGCGTGGCTTTCTAAGAGAGCAGGGGTAGACGTTGACCTTATAACGTCTATCATTAGAAACGATCCGCTGGCCATCCAATCCCGGATGACTGGCCTGGACAAAGGGCGCTTCGGATTTGCAATAATTCGGTACAAATTAACGTTTTCATAAATGACCTTGAACCTGTGACCAGATGGGGGGATGGTGAAATCCATCTAAATCCTCGCCGTAAGGGGTTAGACTCTGACGGGCTGATGGTGTAGGTGGATACGAGCAATGTCATTGTCAACAAAGTCTTTACATTTCATCCCACGGGAGAAAGAACGAACGACGGATTTGCCCATTGCATTGACAATTCCAACTGTCCCGTCTGGATGCGCTGGTGACAGCTTGCTTAAAATCTTGGTTGTCTTCAGCCAAACCAGCTGAACCCTCAACTCTCTTCCGATCCAAACACAACTTTGGGCTAGCTCTAGAACTGCCCTCTCCGCTTCCCTCCCAAAAGACCACGAGTACAAATTAAATAAATACCATGATTTTGCAAATGCTGTCACTCGGGGAGCGGCTTCACTGTTCGCCTTCACGCTGTGGAAGTTGGCGCTCGTGCCAAATCTCTATTTTACCTCTTTAAGGATCTCAGTCTCTCCAGTAAAATAATAAACTCCTTCTTAGAAGAAATATCTAAAACAGCAATTTCCACATCTCAAATTCTATAACTTCGAAGGGGGGAGTGAATGGGTGGTAAGGTAAACACTCGCATGTGGCAAGATAGCTCTTTTGTGGTACTAGGAGAATGATGATTTGATGGAATAATTTGAATTTAACACGTTGACCCCTGTGGTACTAAACGTCAATTTGTATTGTCAGCCCTCCATACATTCAAGTGTATCGCCCACCCGTGGGCTTCGGCGTCTTGTAAAGGAAAAATATTTCCATGACCACCTATGAACTATGTATAAAAGTGATACATATTTATGGAAAATTACTTATTTTATAATTTTTAAATACTACCAGATTGTGTATGGCATTTACTACCGATTTCTTAAATAAAATTCATTTATAATTTTTGGCACTTACACTCTTTTGTATTTCTGGTATTCTAATTTGTCATCAAACAGCCGACCCTCAGCGACCTAGTAACTTTCAGGGACCGCAGATTGCGGAAATGTATTGATTTTATTAAATATTACCATACACACTGGGGCGACACGGGCCGATAAAACCATCCTAATGTCGCCCACCTGTGGGCTGCGCGGACTCGTAGAACTTTGTCGGTGTGGGCTGCGCGGGGGTCAACGTGTTAATTTAAAAATCAAAAAACTATGAAATTGGACAAATGAAATACACTAGCCGGTGAAGTAAGTGCATGTCGAATTTATGTGTTGATAATGTTATGCAGTTAATAATATTATTGAAGTAACATATGTGTGTGAGGGTGAGGGTGTATGTGTGATATCTATTGTTATTGTTGATGTGTGTGTCATGTGAGGGTGAGGGTGGAAGTGTGATATATGGTGAACCGAGTGGCATATATGACAAGAACCCACGCTCCGGATGTTAGATATTTAACCCTCCTCCCCTGGTATGCTTCCAACACCCATATGTGCCGCATTTCCTATGTTTTCCAAAACTTGGTGACTGATAATATTCTGAGAAGCCATTGAGGAGACCTCTTTAGAAGACTGGTCCAACTGCTTTTCCCAATAGTTTCAAAGAATGATAAAGTGTAGTAATTATCAGGGAGAATACTTTGAGAAAAAAAAACAGTAATTGCAATATGAAAGGGGACCCAAAAGTAATGAGACTGCCTGTGGAGGAAAGGGACGGTAGGAGAAGGAGTTCCCGGTGGCGAGGTGTTGTTGTGGCAACTCTCATGTTCGAAGTTTCGTCGCCGTGAGACCACGCATTAGTGTGTAGCAGTGTTGTAACCTCAACAACTTTTCCCCACATGGCGAAAACGTGAGATAGATGACCCTCGGGAGCAACGCTTGGCGGTAAAGTTTTCTTGGTTGAGAGAAAGCATCAGGAAAAAGGCTGATCTTTGAATCTCAGGCGATTTATTCTTCCACCATGACAACGCACTGGCTCACACCGCATTGTCTCTGAGGCAGTTTTTGAACCAAAATGGAAAGACACCCATTGTTTACTCCCACTACTCGCCTGACCCGGCCCCCTATGACTTTGTTTTGTTCCCTAAACTAAAAAGAAACCTAAAAGGGGAATGTTTTGGGACTTTAGAGGTAAAATATAAATCACTACAGGAGTTAAAGGGCATCCTATTAAGTGAGTTCCAAAATAGTTTTGAACAATGGAAAAAAACGCTTCTACAAATGCATATTAGTTCATGGAAGTACTTTAAAGGTCATCAAAATTTGATGTAAAAATATTGAAAAATAAAAAGCTATAAAGAAAGTCTCGTTACTTTTAGGTCCTCCTCGTATAAACATTGTAGGAGTTTTACTTTATCAGAATTCAGAAACTTTCATTATGGCCTAAGTATATAAATAAATAAATAAATCAATATTTTTTTTGCATTTTTTTGTTGTGAAATTTTCTTTACAGAATGTTAACTTTATGGGGCTAGAACTTTATAATGAACAGATTGCATCGATTATAATTATTTTAGTTATTTTTCATTTTCAGAGGATAGATCTACGTGACAATAGGTTACAGCTGATTGGACTTCAGGCCCTCGCAGCGGCAATGGACGCCAACACGACAGCAACTCAAATAGACTTGGATGACATTCCTATTCAGGTAAAAATGTGTTCATAAAAGATTTTTCTCTTTTCTAAAAACAAAGTGTCGTCAAATCTATCCTCCAACAGTAGCACACGATAGTACAAAAAGGACAATACGAGATTGCCGGCTCATCTGATGTATGATTACTCCATCGCTGGGTGTGTACTTTCTAGAGTGAGACTAAACTTCAAGGAACACATTAGTCCAACTATCTTTCACTTGGTCTGACCCCAGTGTATCCCGGTAAAGCGGCATATGCACTCGGTGAAAACTTTGGATGGATGGTTGTCTGAAGCGCTGGTCGGTCTGCCGGCCCTTGCTTAACAACGAATAGACGGAGGAGTTTTGAAGCGCAGAACGACCAAAGGAAGAGGGGGTAGTTAGGTACCTTAAGCTATCTACCTTTCGAAACGATGTTGGCCATCCGATCTCAGGTGGCAAGCCGAGCAAAAGGTGCCTCGGATCTGCGATAATTCCAGTGAGGAATTGCTGCTTACTTAAGATAGAAGACCGCGGAAGCATCTTCAACCCACGACCAGACAGGAGGTCGGAGAAATCTGACCGCATAAGGGAGTAAGGGTGCTGGCTTGAAACTGTGACCGCTTTGCACTTAGAAAAATGTCCAATTTATTCTTAAAGCTGTCGACGGAGCCTGCGCATTTATCACTTCCTCCGGCGATGTATTCCGAGCATCTCCTAAATGATTTGTTAAAAAATGTTTCCTGGGCTTCGATGCTGCAGTTGCTTTATTTAATTTCAAGAAGTGTCCGCATAGTTGTTGGTTGGTTTTCACGGTATACGCGTTCTCGAGGTTGGGCACACTATAATAACCGTGAAGCATTTTGTACATTATCTTATCTTTCTTAGTTTCAATATGACAATCTCAAATACCGAAACGTACAGGGGAAAACCCCAAGGGGTTATCAAACCAATATCTAAAAGTATCAGGTGTTCTTGTGACGACTACAAAAATAACCTAAGAATATGTGGGGCTCGCGTCACAGCCAGGCAACCGCGCATTGAATTTGCACTCACGCTGAGCTTATTTCCCAGTGCCTCGCGGTAAGGGTTAGACTCTTTACGGGCTGAGGCGGAGCTTGGTACGTAGATTCGTCTTCGTCCTAAAGTATCTGTGTTTCATTCCGGGGTGGCCTGGTTCACCCATAGCAGTTGACAAATCTCTACTATCTTTAACTTCTTTTGAGCTTCCTTGTAAGTTATAACTTATTTCACTGAAAGTTTTAATGTCGTTTCTCTTTACAGGAGAGTACACCAGACTCAGCGGAGATGTGCAAGCTGTGCGCGCGCGTACGCGACGCTTGCAACCGCAACGAAGCGCAGCGAAATGCGGTATTGCACGACGGCAACGGCCACAGTGCCAAACGAAGAAAAAGAAGCCTCATAGCGGAGAGAAAAATCAGCCTCACCTGTCAAACGCTATACTCCAGAGAAGAAGATGCAATTAGGTAAATAGTTTTGAGGGTACTCTCTGACCCTAGTTGGCACGAGCCGATGAGGGGGTAATTACCTTGCGATAACAGGAAAGACTTTGTCATGGCGGTAGGTGTACCATCCTTTCTAAAATATGTCTATTGCTACAGAGGGAACACGGAATATCCTCTGAATAGCTTCAGCGAGCGGGGTTACTTAGTCTGGAAGTATATGTTAAAAGGCATTTAAATAAAATGTCAGCACTCTGGTGTCCAATCGTACAGCATTATTTTCCAATGCATTGGAGGGGAAATGCAATAGTCCCCAACTGTTGTCCAGCCATTCTGGCATTGAAGGCCAAAAGCATGAGCCATAGCTATTGCTGTCGTAATCTCCTCGCAGGAGGGACTTTTTTAGGTCCACATCGCTCATGATTTTACTGCCATATCCCAGACCAGTGCCATTCTGGCTGATTCCAGCAAGAAACTTTTTGTGGAAGTCTACGCGGGCCTGTAGATCCTTTGGTTCACTACGGCCTCTTGCTGCGTGCTTCGTTATTGCCGGATCCTTAGAATTGGACAAAATTTCAGTTTTGGTTATTCTGGAGTGGGCATAAAGCAGAGAGGGCAGTTTTAGAGCTAGCCCAAAGTGGTGTTTGGACCTGAAAAGAGTCGACAGGTTAGCCAGCCATAATAATTATTCTGTAATCGAATGTAACTTTCATAAGGGAGACATTTTGAGAATATCTTTTTTTTTCATTGAACCTGTTACCCAAGTAAATTTCCTAGAGATTTATGTAAAAATAATAATTACTCTTCACGTCAGAAATCGCCGTAATAAGCCTTTGAATACGTATGCATCATAGCAAAGGAATACTGCCGGCGCTCATTTCCTCGCTGTTAAATTCCTCTCAATAAATCATTGAAAAATTATCATTCTTGAAATTTTCATTGTGATAACCATTCTTAGGGTCACCCACGGAGGCTGCGTACCAAATTTGATAAAGATTCGGATATACGGACAAAAGAACAAACAAACGCACAGCATGCATCAGACTATATGGCTCATCCTACGTAATTCATACAGACGGGCCAGAAAGCTACTCGGATATTCTTTGACCTGATAAGAATATCCTGATAAGCTATCAGGGTATCCTTTGGATTAACAAAAATGAATACGAACATCAACACACTATAAGTATTATAGAAAATGATTAATTTTTTTTCTAATTCATTGACATTCATTATTATTCTTATAGTGCCTCCGTGAAGTGCCGCCAAAATGGTAATATGTTTAAAATGTTTTAACATTCATGTTAAACATTTTATCAAAAATCTACTCAATCATCATCCTGAACAATACTGTTATCTAATGCTATGCTAAGTTTAATGACACTGTGATTTTTTATTCGAGAATAATTTGCATTGGCGTTTTGTATGAAGAACTACTCTTCTGAGTTGCGGATGGGCTCTCATTTTTCCGTAATTTCATTTTTAAAACCCAGATTCAATTCCCGTTGCAGATCTTAGATCTATGCATTGGCAATCACGACCTTTATATGAGACGGAGAAAACCGGATACTATGGAAGTGCAGCAGATGAAAGCAGCAGCTAAAGAGGAGAAGCACAGACGCGCCATAGAGCGGGAAAAGCTGACCAGAGAGAAAACGCTACGGGCGGTCGCCGAAAGAGAGAAAGCAGCCCTCGAGCAACGACTTTTGCAGTACCAGGAGGAAATTCGACTTGCTAATGATGCTTTGGTAATTATGTACAAAAATGGTAATTTGATCCAGAAACCTACAAAATGGAAAAAAATACTTTAGAATACTCAAACGCGCCAAATGCTAAATAAAGCACTTAACAGTTTTTGTAAGTGCAACAGTAGAAGTACCTCAATGACATTTTTTTTAAATGAGTTAAAAATACCAAAGTACTTATTTTTTTCTTTAAAAACAGTTAAGTACTTTTCAATCATTCCAATAACTGCACCTGGTTACTTTTCAACTAAGTACTTTTCATAGAGGATATGTCAATATTTCCAAATGCATAGCATGTAACGGACAGAACCAAAACTATTGATGTAAACTGTCCAAACAGATGATTGTATAGTCAAACTACCAAATATTCAAACAAACAAATAAAAAATAGAAACCGAACACACTGATTTAGAAAACAGTAGCATTCGAAGCACCACTATTGTTGCACAGGTTTTCAACGCCATTAACTCCTCAACCAATGATGATAGTAAAGTAGGTACTGTAAAGAGTCTATTCTACCTAGATTAGATGCTAAGCTAACAAAAAGAAGATTTTTTATACGGTTGCTGTGAAAAATAGCTTTCATTTTAAAAGTTGTTTTGAAGATGTCGTGGCTTTAGCTCATATCTCGGGCAATACTAAACGTACCACTTTGAAATATACACCATTCAACTTACCATTATCAATTTCAAGATAGAAAATGAAAAAATTATATGGGTCTGCTTTAATTTTTGTTATAAAAGTTTCACAATAACACGCATGGCCATTTTCTATCGACTCAGTAAACTTAACTTGTCGCTGTTCAGTTCCCTTTTTACAGATATTGATATTCTTCACAGTTTAACCTTTTCCTGAAAATGGCCTAATTAACAATGGAAACTGAATTAGAATCTGTCGAGGGATTCTTGAGTTTAATGCAATCTAAGAATCAAACAGAATGTCTAAAAGCCACACACACAGCTGTTTTTCGTGAACTTTTTTTAATTGCCACTGTTCAATTCCTTTTTGGATATGTTGATGGTATTACACATACAACTTTCTCGGAAGACACTAACAATTAGTGTAAACCGCATTGAAATCTGGCCAGTGATTCCTGAATTTGGTGCGATCAAACAGACAGATGCTTTTTGTATGGAGGCTTTTTTTATAATTTGGATTTCATATTTTATAGACAGGAAGCATGATTTCTAATTTATTCAATAATTTTTTATGCAATACATATCCAGTATATTTTAAATGCATAATAAAGCTACTCGTAGGTAGTCGTTCCTGGGATTGGAGTGGAATCGAGTTTTCTGGGATTTATAGCTGTGTCTGCAAATAATGTGCATGAGTTCGATGCGAAGATTGAAGACCAATCAGTGCAGATTTTGTATGTTTTTATGTATCATTGAAGTCTTTCTGGATATTCCAGGTTTTTAAAACCCATTTGCTTCTTAATAAAACATATTGTTGTGAAATTTTTTTCTGCTCAACAGCGACGTTCTGAGGAAACAGCCGAATTGCTCGCGGAAAAAGGTCGAATAGCCGAAGAAGAGGCCTCCCTGCTGTCGCAAAAGGCATCAGATGCCGAACGAGAAATATCAAGACTGAAACTTAGCGCAATTAAGACCGAGGAGGAAAAGGTTAGTTAAAAAAACAACAATATGGATTCTTAAAAGAATTCAAGTCAAATGCACCCCGTATAATGCAGCAAAACTGAGAAAGCTTGTTGATTTATTCAGCTTAGGTTTCGGTACAGTTTCTATTATATCTTTTGCTAATCGACGATTACTTATTAGGTATTTTGCATTGCAGATGGGGGTAATGCTGTAATAGTTCATGTTCTCTCTATAACTAGTTATATTTTATCTATTACACCTACTGCCATGGCAAAGCCCTCGCTGTTATTCACAAAAGTAACCACTCTTTCAGTGTATGTGCCAACAAGAATTTTGTGGTCCTCTCCAAACCCTTAAAACCTTTCTGAATAATCAAGAAAGCTTCCGACTGAATTCTGGAGGTCGATTTGACCTCTAAGCCGTGTCATCTCTGAAATTCTAACATGCACAGCCCTCCATGCAGATATCTCATCTCTGAAAGTCTAAAATTCACAGCCCTCCGAGATATCTCCTTACTCGTCATCTCGGAAGGTGACTCTTATTGTAGAATTAACAGCAATGGGAATCAAATATCCTCAAGGACTATGAGTACCAACTAAATAAATACCATAATCTCGCAAATGCTGTCACCCGCAACGCCTTCATTATCTCTTAGGAAAATAATCAAATCCTTCCTAGAAAAAATATCTGAAACTGCTATTTCGTCATCTCAAATTTTATGATTTCGAAGATGGAGGGGATGGGTGGTAAGGTCAACTCTTGCATATGGCAAAACAGCTGTCCTAAACCTACCACAACCGATCGTTAGTCCAGTTCCAACCAGTTTCAATGTGAAAAATCACATTTCTTTTCATTGGTCCTTTTCAACGTTAAAGAAGGACAAACTCACTTTTACATTTATAATATTAGTTATGATTTTCCACTCTACAGGTTCACTTGGAAAGAAAGACACGGGAGGCAGAATTTCTCACAGCCAGGCTAGTTGAAGAGTCAGAAAAGCGAGCCGCAGAAGCCGATAGATTAAAAGTGAGTTCTCTTATTCTCTTCTTTATTTTCCAGGGGATGTGCTGGTGATATTACCACTGCTGGTGCTTTAATTTCTCGAGGACACAAAATACTATCCCTCGTTATAAGCAAACAGTTCTTTCTTAATCAGATGTAGGTGATCATGACTGCAATTCTCACATACCTGGCCTAGAAGGCCATACTTGAACTATATGAAGTTGAAGGCTATCGTTTTAGATTAACATTTTAAAATAATCAAAAATTGATTTTACCTAATCAAAAACCTGCTTGGTTTCAAACACTGTGGTCCAGGGTGGACTGACGACAACTTCATGCGATAAAATCTGTTTTTTATTTTATAATTCTGGGTAACATTTGGTGACTTCTGTATTCCCTGCATTCCCACAATACACTGGATGATAATGATGTACGACTGGACACCAGAGATGCTGAAATTTTATTGAAATGCGTTTTAGCATACACTTCCAGCCTTTCTCGCTGGAACTATTCAAAGGATAGTTCATGTCCATTGTGTAGTATTGCTTAGGCACACTCAGACATATTTTAGCTGGCTACAAGTCCGCCTTGAATCAAAATCGGCACACCTACTGTTGTGATAACATCCACACACCACTGTTAGCAAATTAATCGGTTTATAATACCCTGAAATACCCTCCAAACCCATGATAAAAAAATTGTAGGTATTCTCAGTACTCGAGAAAGATCCAGGTGCGATCCACGAGGAGGCCGATTCAGCCTCTAAGCAGTATATTTTCCCTAAAAGTCCAGGACGCACAACTATTCGTCCAGATATAACACTTTAATCTGTATCTTGAAAGATATACCTGTTCAGCTATCTATGTACTATAGCCAGAATCCACACAACCACCTCTTGGAAATGAGCTAATTTTTTGGTGTGTGCTTAAGAAGCCCCATGGAAAACCATTTAGTTTAAGTAAGCTCTGGCATGAATTACTGGTCACAGTGGCATTCTTGTAAATAAAGTAGCTGGCAAAGCAGAAAAGGCCGCCGCAGCCGTCGCGGACAGGATTCTGACCAATATGTTGCAGGCTGCCTTCGCAGGCTGAAGATTCTAGACTCCTCAGTATACGAATGTGTCCTCCAGGAAGGAGATCTTAACATTTCTTCAATCGCCTTATTAACAATCATTTTCCTATTTTTTCTGTTCTCTCGCTAAATATAAAATTTAATTTCCTTCTAACCAAATTGATTTGTTTTTAACGCTTACTTTTATGCTCTGTCTGTCATGTCATCTCTAACCATTGTCCGTCCCGCTCTATTAATTTTATCCGTACAATCTATACATTAATGTTATTCTTTTTTCCATCAATTTTTTTCATTTACACAATTTTTTCATCACAGTCATAATTGCATGCACCCAACACTGGCAACTCCGCCAAAATGAAGAAGCTATAAATAAGAAGAAACGTATGTGGAGGTGGAAAACTGTTACTGATATCGTTTCTATGAAAAGGTTTCATTTCAGACGGAGCTGTTGCAGGCGCGCGTGGCGGAGAAGCACGCTAAAGAGAACCTGCTCAACTTCCTGAGTCGGAACTCGACAGCATCACTCTCGCCGGTAAGCCATTTTGACATTAACACGTCAGGAGTTTGAACCATCAACTCTGTTTACGCTAGTCATCGGTTGAAAAACGTTTACGTAAACAAAGAAATTATTATTATTATTTTTTTTTTATGGGAATGTAACATAGCTAATTTTGCCTATATGTTTATGTGAAATTGTCCAGTCGGTTTATAAAAACATTCACTTGTTCCATGAGCCGGCCACTGAAATAAAATAGAAATTCTTTATTTTTAACTGAGTGTAAGTTGTACAGATCTTTGGGTACATCAGTTCAGCACAGCATACAATATCAAATACCATCACAATAGTAATTTTACTGTAATCACATCAAAAATTATGATAGTAGTTAAGACTTTTTATGCAATATATACTAAAAAGGTATATTTATGCCATGTGTTTAAGGCCCCTTTCTGATTT
>JAOPUG010000099.1:9272816-9282934 GCA_027564375.1 Micropterix facetella
CCCTTTTGCACCTTTTGTGGAAAATTCATTTGAAGTTGAAGGAATAATCACGGGTGGGTACAAATGTGCCAAAAGATCGTTCAGAATTATAATTTAATGTGCTCATTCAATTGACAAATGTGCACCTGTAGCCGCATGCGAGACAAAAACACCATGTTGATTTATCACGGAACAGGTTTACTGCAAAAAAATGTGTACGGGTCTGATATGCTATGCAGTATAAAATTACAATAGATCCGCCGAGCGCGTCGTCGCTGAAATCGCCAAACGTCACATTGGTCCCCACTTAAAGCTGTTGTTCTATAAAATGATTTTAGTGTCTATAACTTAGCGAGACTAACTTTGTCCAATTTTAGTGTTTCTGGGGTACGACAGAATTCGTAGAATTTTATTTGAAATATCGACCTAATAGTGGGTGGGTATATATGTCTCCGTTCATGACAGTTGCCTTATAAAGGGTTAAACACGTTACATAATATTATTATATTTACGGTCCTTACATTCGATATGAAATGGTCTTGCAAATCAGCAATCCCATTGACGAAAAATGGCCTCTATCCTCTTTCTCTACTAGAAAAAGACATAGTACATACTCAATTCTATATTATTACGTGTAGACATTGACATCTCTTATGCTTATACATATTACCAATATTATGTTTTTACAATGCTAGTTTCATTTTATATATTTTATATTGAAGATAAAGGATTGATGTTTAAAAAGATAACAAAGAACTAAATAAATTATGCTATCAGGTTTTTTCGTTATAATTAGACCTAATTTAATTGGGTGACTCCCCACGTATAATGAAAAAATAGCAACAATTCCTATAATTTTGAAATTGTACCGCTAAATCTCATTTTAAATATTTATTATAAGAAAACTTACCTGAAAGTATAATACCCGTTAATTTTATCCCAACGGAAAGGTGACCCAGCCAGGAATCAAACCCGGAACCTTACAATGTAAGAGCAGGCGACCTAGCTACTATGCCACCAGGCCGTGTTAAAAATTTGATGTATTTTTTATAATACTTTGTAATCTTCTGTTTTATCTGTCTATTGCCCATATCCGTCATCCCTCCGGTCCCGACTCCTGATGGATATTCGAGGTTCTACTGTTTAAAAAAATGCAAGTCAACTATCATTAGTCATGTCTATTTAGAATTAACTAGGAAAATCATAGCAACTATACATTGTACTTCGAACCATCAAGCAAATATGTAGTGCAGGATTTTTTTAAACTTGCCAGTGACTGGTTTTTTATGTCTACTGAAAGGTAATTCCGTAAAGGAATACCATTTAGGAGGAATATAATTTGATTTTTATTATTATATTTATTCTGGACAGGTAGCTTTGCTGATACATCCAGATTAGATCTTGTAAAGCATAACAATATTAACAAGTTTTTAGGTACAAATAGAGTCTGTTTTTGAGACAGAGCTTGCACTTATCTCTTCAAATTGTTTATTCCACATATCCACCGCTCTATTTTGCAGAACATTCTTAAGAGGATTAGATTTAAATTTTGCACGGTTTTTTTTTTGTGACCTCGAAGATTTGTGTTGTAGTTGAATTTGTAAATATTCTCTAGCCCAGGTAAATCGTAATATTTTGTGAGAAATGTATATGTCTCCATCGGGTACCTCATTGTCTTCTTAGGTTGAGAGTAGTTAGTCCAAGTAATTCCAAGCGATCTTCATAACTCCTATTCTTCAGGCCCTCTGGCATTTTGGTTGCCCTTTACTGCACCTTTTCCAGAATGTCCACATCTATGCTTAAGTAGGGGTTACAGAGCTGATCTTCAAGAATATATAGATCTCACATATGCCTTGTAGATATTTATAAACACCTCTATGGACAGATGTTGGAAAGCCTCCCTTATCAGATAGAGAGTATAGTTGGCTCTTTTAACGATTGCAACTACATATTTGTTTTTCCCACTTGAGATCATCACTAATTGTTATTCCAATATCTTGCGATTGCTTTTCACGATATGAAACACTACACATTTCTCGGTGTTCGAGGTAAGCAACCGAGGTAATCTTCCATCCACGTTTTGATGTAGTCGAGATCCTGCTGTCGCTGTCCACTCTTAGAATAGGATTGGCAAAAAAAATTGTGTCGTCAACAAAGTAGCTGCTCTGCGATGCGATTGCACCTTGAAGATCCATAAGGTACAAGGTGAACAAAACTGGACCCAGCACTGACCCTTGGGGCACTCCACTGGATACAGTGAAATCTTCGGATCTATATTCGCCTACTTTCACTTGAAAGGTCCGGCTAGTCTAGAAGTCTGATATACAACCTAGAATGTTTCCTTGAATTCCGAGATATTTGCAAGTTTTTGCAAAAGTCATCTTACAAGAACTCTGTCGAAGGCCTTTTCGAAGTCGAGATATATGACATCGGTAGGTATACTTCTATCCCAGTTCTCGGTCCAGCGGTTGAGACAAAGAAGTAAGTTGGTGAGAGTGAAGCGCTGGGAATGAAACCGCGCTGTTCATTTGGAACTATTTTATTTTGCCCTATGAATTCCACTGCAATGATTTTTTCCATGGATTTGCAAGCAATGCAAGTTAGGCTGATGGGACGGTAATTGTAAGCAGTGAACTTATCTCATTTTTTATACATGGGAGTTACAATTGTTTGTTTCCAGTCTGCAGGCAATTTCCCTGATGTAATTGATTACTGCATAATTGCAGCTAGCGGTTTACTCAACTGGCTTGCACATTCTCTCAAGAGTAAAGCCAGTAAGTTGTCTAGACCCATGGCAGAAGTTGTTGGGATATGTTGGAAATGGAGAGAGGGATGTGAGGGATTTTAGAGTTATGTAAATAAGAGGGGAGGCGAATAGATATAGTTTTATAAAATAAGGAAGATATATACTCCTAATATTTTGCTAAATATATACATTTTTGGTAGGAAAACCCGAATTCAAATACATCGCCAACATGCACGGTAATGAAGTAGTCGGGCGGGAGTTGCTCCTCTTACTCACTAAATTTTTGTGCGAAAATTACATGAAAAACGAAAGAATCACAACACTTTTGGATACGACAAGGATACATCTTCTGCCGTCGATGAATCCAGATGGATATGAACGCTCGCACGAAGGTGGGTCATGATCATCAGTATAAATTTAAGTTTAGTATTCTAATTTTTTATTTTTTTTATAGGCGATATGTATGATTCTGGATCTAAATCAGGCAGGTCAAACGCCCACGGCATAGATCTCAATAGGAATTTCCCTGATCAGTATGTCAATAATAAGGTATTTAATGCAGAATTTTATTTCCATTACACTATTACATTATTTAGGAATTGCACATAATTAAATTAGCTACAGTTGTTTCTAAGTGTTATTATATTATTTATCAATATCTTTACGTGTATGTGGATGTGCTCAAATGGATCTTTTAAAAATTTCAATGTCTTACATTCCATTTTAAGCATTCCATCACCAGAGAGTTCTATAAGAATTTCTTTCATCTTCTTGGTGAAATCAACTAGTACAACTGTTGTATCTCGAGAAGGATTTATTATCCATCTTGGCCCGCCAGCTTGAGATTATTTTGGAAAGTTATGTCAGTTCGTTTTTTTAGTTTTTGCTAGCCCATAACCATGCTAGGAATTTGACCTCTAACAACCAATGATTATTCAAATTCGGAGTACAGAGTACCTGATTTTCTGAATCTGCTCTTGGCCAATGAAATGGGCTTCAGAATGGGGTTTAATTAGAAGACCTATCGCTAGTGGTAACCCTGACTAAAGAAGTTGCGATATTTTTTTTGCTATGGGGTCGGGACTTCTGTATATGCAGTCCACAGGTCCGCATAGTACACATCGGACGGATTGTATCAAAATGGATTATAGAATTGTTTCATACAAGTGTCAGACAAGTACTTCCTCTGATCGGCAGCGGACAGACTGCACGCATCGGCTCGTCGGTAATGCCGCTGCGATTACTCAAAGGCAACTATTCTGGTGACGGCAATGACGTCATACGGATTTGCGATCGTTGGACTCGACCGCCCGTGACGGCCGCCAGTTTGTTGCATTTCGGCACTCTGTCGACGAATGTTTGTTGTTATTAATTTGTGCGCAGATCATGGACATTGTACGGCTAATTATAATCCGATTGCAAATGGCAGTCGCTTCGGCAATCCGATTGCTCCGGATACAATCGACGCACTACCACAAACTGAGACATTTGATACGATGCAGACGCTGGCTGGGCGGCAACGGGGCTCCCGCCGGAAAGGAAGGGGGTGGAAGTAGTGGAGGAAGGAGAATGGGTGGGGGAAAAGGGAGGGATGAGAGGGATGGTGAGGGGGACAGCAGCCCTTGTAATGTTCAAAATTCGATCTATTTGACGGGCACCTCAAGTTGCTGTAGATTACACTATAAAACGTCATATTATGAAATTGATATTTTTACAGATTTGCATGGAATCTACAGAAGATTTTTAGGATGAAAGATTCCTATGAGATGCCATCGTATAAATTGTCTATTTACTTTCAGGAAAATTTAGTTGCAGAGCCAGAAACTGCCGCCATCATGAACTGGACTAAATCCATACCGTTTGTTCTGTCGGCCAATTTACACGGCGGAGCGCTTGTGGCTAATTATCCATTCGATGACACTCCGGATATGTCACGTGGACATCCTAATCTAACACCTGATAATGAAGTCTTTGTTCATCTCGCTCACGCTTACTCGGAGGTAAAAGAAAAACGATAAACCAGTTGTGTGTGTGGCGCATGAATGTGCCAACGTACAGTGCTTTTGCCGCAGAGACTTTCATTTCGAGGGCCATCACTTTAACATAAACTCAATTCAACTTCATCAAACGAATTTAAAATTCATATTTTATACCTAATCGAATGTGACTAGTAAGAACGTCGTAGCTTCACTGAATCAGAACTTTGTTTTTGCCAGATTTCCTGTAAACCCCCATTATAGGAGCAAATTTAAAGACATGGTCGTTCATGTCAAAATTATTATAACTATTATTCATAAATGGCCAAACAGCATACCAAGTGCATCTAGAAATGCCGGGTGATCCAACAGATTTGACAATATATTGTAGTTAAAGATGAAATCTAATTTTAGCATGAAACATTCACGTGAAAACACCCGCACAACTACATTTAATATTTTTTTTAAAGTTTTATTATAGCGTCTTTGTTTTATAGGCCCATAGCAAAATGCACTTAGGAGAGCGTTGTAAAAACGTTCCCCGCGGACTGGACGAAAAGTTTGATGGTGGTATTACAAACGGTGCTTCCTGGTACGAATTCATATATTCATTACGATTCAATTCATTTCAATTAATTTAATTATTTTTTTTATTTTCGTTTTAGGTACATATTGTCGGGTGGCATGCAGGACTGGAACTACATCCATACCAACGATTTTGAGCTGACTTTAGAACTAGGATGCTATAAATTTCCCAGGGCCAAAGATCTACCGCAGTACTGGATGGAAAACCGGGAAGCTTTAGTCACTTATATTGAGCAGGTAATTAGTTAGTTTGGTAATGATTTTATATTATTTAACTTTATTACTACCGATACTTCAATTTACAACGTATGTTTACGCATATTGAATTTTGGATGGAAGAGATCATGTATCTACATTACATGATATTTGTATGGCTATGGTTTTATTTTGGCGTAGGCAAACTCCATCCAGATATAAAGCACCTCCTGATAGAGTTGATATTTACAATAATAGCTTATTTCAGGTTCATAAAGGAATAAATGGTTTTGTCTTTACATCAATCGGCCATAAAATACCAGGTGCTGTCATTGAAGTACATGGAATTAAACACTCTGTCACTGCTGGACCTGCTGGAGACTATTGGAGATTGCTGGTTCCTGGATCCTACAATGTTACTGCTGCAGCTGAAGGGTTTGTAATATCATTTCGATTTTTACTTCTTTCTTATGGAAATGTTGATTCTTAGAGTACCACCATGTCTCGAGAGTAGTAAGCCTGAAGTATCATCCTTTTATCATTCTTCTTACCCAACTTTCTTCATTCTTGTTTGCCGACGCTTAAGCTAATCGCCTCGGGGCTTGAGTGTTAATTTAGCAGCAAGGCAACCAACTTGTATTATGGCTACACCTTTAGACCAAAGTTGCTCATATACAGATGCACAGCATCAGCGTTAACACAGAGATACGATTTGACATTCAACTAGGCAGCAGTATAAAGCCACCGCAGCAGCGAAAGTGCTTCAAAAGTCGATTGGACAAGTTTCTTGAATCCAGTGATTGACATTATTCATATGTATAATTCGATATGGGCACATCAGTTTAAGTTGCTCGTCCATTTTACTAATAATAATAATATATTTTTTCTAATTTTTTCTTCAATAAAAAGATTTTTAAAAAACATTATTCTTGCTCAATGTCACGCGTGTGTTGTATATTTGGTGTGTTGGTATTGAATTGGACTTGTTCGATAGGTACCACTCTGCCGTCATGCGTTGGCAGCTTGGAGGATGCAAAAAAGCATAGATTTAAATGGGTCGCCCCCGCTGTGTGTTTCTGCACCTTTGATTTGCGAGCCCCCTTAGACTGCCACTTTGTTACTCCAAAGTATTGCCATTCCTGTGTAAGGATATCTTTGAACCAAAAACAGAATTTATTTAAAAGAATTTTGTCAATGGTAAATACTCATAAAAAATACAACCATAAAAAATACCACTCCAATTTTTGAGCTCCACTCGCTTTTTTAATTAGAAAAGCGAGAACCTAAGACTAATTAACTGTTACAAATATTTGATATTAGTTTCCTCCTTTTTAGGGGATGTTCTTTGTTTGAAGATCAATTTATCATGTACTTGAGAAAGGTCGATTTATTACAAAGAAAAAACACCGCTGATAGTGTTGTGCATCTGTTTAATGAAGGTTCAAATCTTCACAATCGCCTTCCAATGACAATCCAGAATATAATCAGACAATCCACAAAAGCGCCAATGTCAAGTGTTTGACACGGGAAACATCGAAAAAAATTGCTTAACACAGCATGAATCAGTTGTAGTTGCACAGAAATTCAAGCATCGACCAAATTAAAGTCTCAAAACCAGGTTGCCCAGAATTTCTGGAACAATTTTTTTAAGGAATCGCATATGTAATTTTTTTTCAGCAACGATATCACCCGCACAAACGAGGAAATGATGCACAACGGTTATATAAAAAAAAAAGAGGTTACGGCATTGAGACCTTTTCTTCCGGTCACTTTTCCTCCCATCGCCTAAATTCAATAGCCCCTTTGCGACATTTAGTTAACACCCACCTCTGACATTATCCGATGAAGTGACATTTTCGACAACTTGCCAGCAATTTTACCTATAAACTAATTGTGAATTAATTAATTACATATTTTGGTTATTAATTCCTCAGTAAATTGTAGAATTTATCAAAACAATAAAAGATTATAATTATTTTTAGAACATTGAATTACTCTTTTTCTCACCATCCTAAAAAACTTTTAAAAAGAAGAATGCCGGCTGTCAACATGTCATC
This sequence comes from Micropterix facetella, assembly GCA_027564375.1. Lineage (NCBI taxonomy): Eukaryota > Metazoa > Arthropoda > Insecta > Lepidoptera > Micropterigidae > Micropterix > Micropterix facetella. Next base: position 9,280,355 of record JAOPUG010000099.1, read on the forward strand.
TCGAAGTCAATAATATGAAAAATACAGATTTTGCAAAAAGTGGAAAATTTCTTAGGTGAGCGCTGAGCAAAGTCATATTTCAGGGAGAAGGGGGATTTGTGTTACACCTGTTACCTCTTCTTCCATCCATTATGTTTCCTACTACTTAAGCGCTGTAACTGAAGTATCGTATGCTGTGTATGAGATATTTTATCTCTATTGTAGTTTGTGTGCAACATCTCTAACGAATCATACAACATCAACCTGTCTTATTTGGCGCCCAACTAAAATAAACCGTTACATAATTATTATTTCAGATATGAAAGCCTCACTATGGAAGTACTCATCCCAAAAGATGGGTCTCTCAATTTCAACTTTACTTTAATGGCAAATGATCCACAACACTGGTCCAGTGCTTACGACTTTAGGTAAGAATACGATAAACCACTATTTGCAGCCTACGAAAAGGCTTAATGGACGGTTAGGGTAAAAGGTAAAAAATGCTTTTGCTGGGATCTCAGTCATATAAAACATTTGTTCGAAAATGTAGCCTACTGAATCTTAAGGGCAATAAATGAATTTAACCCTTTCCGGGTGTGCAAGTTTTTCATTAAAAGTCAGCATTTTTAATTCCCTAAAATTTAATTTTTTACCAGATTTTTTTGTTGAATTTTACTGAAAAACTAAAGAATCTAAAATATTTTAAACTCTTTAGAGGGTTCATCAATATACTCAGACATTAACACAGCGATATATTATTTTAAATATCTTAAAGCCATTCTAGCCTGTTTTTATCAATATTTCTCCGCTTATTACGCAGAAGATACAGAAGATTATTAAATAAAACTTTAATCTCATAAAACTTTAAACTTATATCAAATTATGTGAAAAACACTTATAGGTGAAACATTTGTAGTCATACCTTTTCTGACTTCGGCCCACCCTGCGTAGGCACAATCGTGACATCAAATCGTCCAAAAAGACTTCTCGACGTTTCACATCCAGACAGACAGAAGGAAGTTTTTTTGTGGTTTATATGGACTCTAGGACATGAAGTTGAAACGTCCAAAAACGACTTTGCTTGACGTTTTACATATTCTAGAGTCCATCTAAACCAGAAAGGGTTTGTGTCCGCATGTCTGGATGTGTGGATGGTACTATCCACGATAACTTGAGTAAACTACGTCCGTTTTAAATTTTCTTTCGCCAATCGATAGTTAAGGCCAATGTGCAGAGCCCAGTTGATTTTGGGGTCTGAACGACCTGATTATTTTATTATTATTATTTATTGATTTAAAGATGACCATCAGTACCCTCTATCGGCTGATGCAAGAATTACCTGGCCTTGGGGTGTTGGTCACAAATTAGTATTTTACTCGGCCGCTAGATGGCGTCAAAAAGTCAGAATATTTCAGAATTCAAAAAGTCACATCTGCTCATCATATTATATATATATATACATACTCGTACATACAAGAAAATAATCATATGGGCCAAGTTTGACAAACCCTTGGGTTTCCCCTCTGTCAAGTTTTGGTTATGGGATGTGTTATTTTGGTGCTTGGGCATGTAACCCCCCTTTGCAGTTGCGTTGCAGAATGGACAACTTCGACGATCATTTAATATTTTCTAATTACCTTGTGTTCTTTACTGAAGATTGTAAAACCTAAAGACCATGCTCTAGGATTTAAGTGAACATCTAAACAAATGGACCTCAACTCTCAACATAAATTATTTCACAATGATCCTATTGAGAAAGTAGACGAATATGTTTCCTTGAGGCAATTTTTTATGATTAGCCAGTAGCAACAGGGAAGGGAAATGCGACAATTCCAGTTTGGATGGGGAGTTTTCGGAAAACTCAAAGACGTATCAAATCGAAACTTCTATAGTGCTTAAAAACAAAAGGTACTCTGGACTAGCTATAAACAAGGAACGAAGGAATTTTAACCAGTCTTGATAACTGAACTTTTTCCGTCGGAAGGAATAGGGTATAAAATATATTTTTAAAATAAGCAAATTGAATATGCCTATTCGTAGATGTTATGTATTACATGCCTATCACTGGTTTAAGTATGGAATAGGTCTATTGAGAAATAACACTGATTGTTCCAAAAATCATCATCCTACAGAAACAATGTGTAAAGCCCCCTTACATAAGCGATCCATCAGTGCAAATGGCCTCGAGCCAAATCAAAATCTCACCGTGTGTGGGGAAACTCAGATGGACTTATGGACTCAAGCGGCCCGGTTGAATTTTCAATCAATCCAGTACCCATAGAGCCGAGCCATCAAACCATTCTTTGGATTGACCGACCATGTGTGGGAAAATCCCGCGCATGTATTAATTGTGATTATGTCTTTCAGTTCGGTGACGCAGCTGATGATATCAGCTTCTATTGTATAGTTGTATATTAGATTATTGTTGACTAATACTTATATATTTGTAATTACCCCACCCTAGAACGGGTTTGTCCCAGTTGGGTGACAGAATGAAATAAGCATGAGGTTAAGGTTTTGTCATTCGGTTCCTATCATTGTGTAGCATTAATCAATGTATTATAGAGATTAATTCTTAAATAAATAAATAAATTATGGTTT
>JAOPUG010000099.1:9312773-9324005 GCA_027564375.1 Micropterix facetella
AGCTCACGTAATTAATGGACGCTCCCTAACTGTCAATGGACAGGAAAATGGTTTGCCTAAACGATGATCATTGGCTACTCTAATATTTCTCAATGGAATTTGCAAATTTAAAACCCGACGTTTGATCGTACAAAAATGGGCAACGCTGTACATCAGATAGAGGCATTTGGGTGTGGTCTGATAATATTACAGTTGGCTTTAGCAACCTTGAGTTAGTCGGTGATAACGGATAACTCATAAATGCAATCTTATCACAGCGTAGGGATTCAGCAGATGTCATAGTGAAAATAATATTCCCGTACAACAAATAGATTATGTTTTTTTTTTTTAAGCGATATAAAAATCTTTGCGGTCTTTCATAGATTTAAAGCAACACTCAAAGCAAGGCTCCATCTTGACTTCAGATCTAGACTGAACATGGAACAGCTAGCGTTACAGGCCAAAGCAATAAAAGACAATTCACACCGTTTGATAGCGGACGAAGCGGAAAATGGATAAGCGGTGTCAAATAATAGCCATCGCAATTGTCCAATGTAGACAATTTACAATTATAGCGACCATTCAATTTAATTAGCATGCCAAAAATGATAAAATTATGTCGTGACCCGGTATCCACCGTCTTATAAAAATGATAAAACGCAACAAAAATGATTCCCGCCCTGATGATGTTATGAAAAAACCAAACGATAAAACAAAATAGAAACCCAAAACAATTATACCAGGTTCATCATATTCACTCCGTGATGCGGCTGTATATGCACCAACCTCTCGACGTGTTCGTGTTCCTATACATAATGAAAAGTTAGGTGTGTGAGTCGGTTAAAATAGAATACATAGGTAATATGCAAATATATATACATAGAAACCAAAAGCGTTGTTTTTTAAATATAATAATTAGGCCCTTCGTCCATGATGCTACTTAAAACAAACTAGTTACGAACTCAGATCACTAATGAGTAGCTTCAATTCCACAGCACAATTACTTCAATGGCAGTCCGTATACGACGCAACCAATCAAAAACTGGTTTGTAACGCGTAAATAATAACAATCAACCTGATATGCTGGTCGCGCGCTACTATAGTTTTGAAAATACTGTGCTGCGGTTAAAATGAATGAGCAAGCATTAAACATACAATCGATTATTTCTCAAACAGTGCTTTTGCACAATATCATGTTGAGTAACTATTTTTCAACAACTTAGGTAACTGCCGTGTACTGCTTAGCGTCACCAATTAGTTTGTAACTTTAATTACTAACCCATCCCGTCGCTTTTGAGTAGCGTCGTGAACGAAAGGCCTCAGATCGATTTAAACGAATTTATAAATGTCGGGAGACAGCCAGAGGCGACCATCAGACTCGGTTGAGGCAGCTTTCGGTAAGCTCAGTGACATATTGCACTTCAAACTCCCTCACACTAAAGACGAGAAATGCTTCCAATGCGCGCCCTTCCAGCGTTGCTAAACATGGGCATTTACAAATAAGATGGTCCGCAAAGTAAATGTTATATGCACAGAATATCTCTGCGCGAGAGATTACATAACAAAGTGATACGCCAATAAAGCACCAAGGTTACCGATAATAAACGAAAATGCAAATAAATCCTTTGCAACGCCAGCGATTGCAAATGGCTTGATTTCTCTTATCTGGAGCAGGATGGTAAGTCGGCCATCTTAGGCTCCGTAAATATTTTACGCATTTAAATAATCGTCTTCGAATAACATCTCGGCCGGTTTCAATCCAAAAATCTCTCAAGATTAGTGAATGAAGATTTAATGGTCTAGGACAGTGTTTTTCAACCTTTTTCAATGCGCGACCCCTTTACAAGTAAAAATTCTGGCGATCCCCCAGGTCATAATAAACTATATCAGTTATTTAAAACACGGCGTATTTAATTCAATTGAGACTACTTACAGATTGAAAAATTAAGTGCTATGTATAAAATGACATCATCAACGCGCTCGACCAACGAAATGACAATTGGTTGTTTAGATTCATTTGTGAAGATATGGGTTCATTCCATCAAAATCTCCTTTATCACAAGTCAGATTTCTGTCCAAAGGAAAGGTATTGACGCAAGTTCTGGAACTGAAAGCTGAATTGTTACTGTTCTTACAAGATGCAAAATCTGAATATGTAAATTATTTTTGTGAACACGACTGGCTATTTAAATTATCATTTTTCGCTGATCTTTTTGACCATTTAAATATTTTAAATAAGAGCACCCAAGAGAGAGAGAAGAAGACATTCTAACTACCGAGGATAAAATTAGAGGATTCCTCGCAAAACTTCATTTCCTCAAGTCGTTACAAAAAAAAAAGGTGTATGAGACTTTCTCTTGCGTCCAGAAGATTCTCGAAAAATTGCAAGGGATCAATCGTCGGTAGTAAGTTTTCACATTCTTTTCACGAGAAAAAGCTTTGATTGGAGGAAAGGCATCATTCGGAAGAGAAACGATTAACTTACTTTCTAGAACAGGATTCTGAAGATGCCAATGGGCAAAGAAGGGTACTATATCCTTTTTTAGATATGTCGGTACAACTGGCCGATTTGTCATCCATGAAGGTGAAAAAACATCTTATAATGGCTTTAGCTGCTGACGACATGCTTAAAATGAAATTTAATTTGCAAATGATTGACATCTTCTGGATAAAGAGAAGAGAAGAATATCCAGAGGTGGCAAGAGAAGCTTTAAAAATGTTAGTGCTATTCGCCACTTTCTACCTCTGTGAACTCAATGGTAAGTATAAAAACTAAGAAGAGAAATAATCTTCAATTAGAAAATTAATTGATTGTTAACGTCTCAAAAATACAACCATGATTTGACAATTTAGGTATCAAAAAAAAACACACAGCCATTTCACTAAAATGTTGTACTTTTATGCAGTATATGACTTACAATCCTTGCTTTTCACTTTTACTTGGCTTGCGGCTGCGACGCTCCGAGTAACACTTAGCGACCCCCCTGAGGGTCACGACCCACAGGTTGAATAACACTGGTCTAGGATATATACAACTCATGATAGTAGCCTACTATCAAATTGGTGAGATGATGAGATTTCGGCAATAGAGTCGAATGTTTTCTACTATACGAACGAAAGCTTAGCTTGTCCAATCCACCCCCCGACAAACCGTCATTGTCGACAAACGGATCCAATTTTAATAAGAAACCCGGACAATTGTTTTTTTCTGAGATTGTAAGGCGGCGATATCAGCAGCAAATATGTCAGATTGCACCAATAAGATACTTAATCGTAGAGTTATCTTCAATTTTTCTACTGCGAGCCACCGAATGCAATTTACATTTAAAAAACAATGCAATTTACATTTAAAAAACAAATTCATAATGAAAATCATACCAGTAACATCGACGTGACTTCTCGATGGGATAATACTATGGATATATCTAGAGACTAGGTGGCCGAAAACTCCTCGCAGCTCCGGTCGATGGACCATCGCTATAAACTCCTGAAATTCCAGGTATCCCGATCCGTCCGCGTCGGATGTTTGCATGATCTTCCTGACGATCGGGTCCGGAATGTCTTTCTCGTACTCGCGCGAATCAATGATCGCCTTGAGTTCACAATATGAGATCCTGCCATCGTGATCTCGATCGTACTGAGAAGTAAAAAAATAAATCATATAAATTCTTACAAGTAAATTTAAGAACGGATCCATTCGATACCCATGTAGAGCTCTCGCAGATGCTATTGTGTCTTGCATATCCTTATAAGCAGAGCGTGTTTTCTTTCGTCATTGTTAGGATCTTAAAGAAAATATTTTATCGTTTTTGTTATCTTTGAGTCCGTTTGGCTAATGCCAATTTGACCTAGAGGCGTTGTCTCCTATTCAAAGGTGTAGCGCTGTGGACGCTGTATAAGGCTGGGCGGCGGCAGGGCGGTAAAGGAACTTGGGAAGGGTGGGAGGGTGAGAGGGAGGAGGTGGGGCTCACAATGGGAGTGGTGGCGCGGGGGTGAGAGCAGCGGAGGGGGTGGCCCCTGTAACATTCGAAATTCGATCTATTTGATGGGTGCCTCAGGCGCGCTACAATCAACTAGTGTCGTAGAGTACTCCAAACTTATTAAGAATCTTGGTTTACTCCTCGACGATTGTCACTATTAGCAGACACAAACTAATGAAGTCTGTAGACGAATCCACTTCAGCTTTCATAGCCTTCGACGGCTACCAGATTTCCTCCCAATAGAAACAAAGCGAGCCCTCGTTGAGGCCTTATTGTTGCCCGTACTGGATTACGCAGATGTTGGATGCAAAAGAGAGTACTCTAAACCAATTAGAAATGTTACAAAACTCCTGCATCGGGTACATCTTTAATCTGCGCAAGTTCGATCACTGCTGCTACTGAGGATTCGCTAACGCAGAAAAGTGCATATCCTCTCTGTTCTTTATAATGTCCACAATAAACCAACAATCCCTTCCTACCTATGTCCACTCCTTTAAATAATCACTCCAAGAAGCACCAATTAGTATATAAAAATTGCGGCATCGATTTTGCGATAATCAGAATAGTTATATACAACAGGAAAAGAAGCGATATACATCGACAACTTTGGCCCGCCCTGTGATTGGTAGTCCCAAACAGGCTTAAAACCTATTCCAATAAGTTTCTCTCGTTACCACAATCCCAAAAATACCCATATATGCTATGCTCGATCTACCTATTGGCAGCATATACAGACATAATATTACTGCGTAGAGAACGGACACTCCCGGCCTCCCGCCAAAACTAGCCATCCCCACCTTACCACTTGTATGGGAGGAATTCTGGTGTACATTTTTCCTTGAGTGTCGATACGCGCCAGATGGAATTAAATTAAGGCGGACTAAAACTAAAACGCTGATCGGAAAATATATTATTTACCATTGTCAATTATTGTGCCATTTCCGGGTGGTTAAATACCAGTAAAATATAAAACAAATTTTTCTACTTCTTTCAAAATAAAATAAGGTAGGTAACTACTTAGGTACATTTATTTATTTGTGTATGTATATTACCATTTATTATAATAGCGGTTTATAATGCTATTACCTCAGTATCTGGAAACTTTTATCTCGTCAACTACCGCGATTTGCACGTATGATGATTGCGACAGCCCTGCTGAGTGTGCTGCTACAATACATACGCACCGCGCTTATGTATACATATTATGCGGAATAAATCTGCCGTAGCACCCCAATGGCTTAAAACCTATTCCAACAAGTTTCTCTCGTCACCACGATTCCAAAAATACCTAAATACGCTATGCTTGCTCTCCCTATTGGTCAGATCCTCCTCCAGGCCAAGTAAACCAGGATACACCTGCAGCAGGATCTGCTGGACTCGAATCGAATTTCCTTAGGGCCACCCAGAGAGGCTGCATACCAAGTTTGGTGATGATCGGTCTACGGGAAGTCTTCGGACATACGGACAAACCATCGCACAAACACACAGTATGCATCAGACTATATAGGCCATACTACGTAATACTACGGACGGGCCAAGACTAGTAAACATTTATAAAACCTATGGATTAGGTTCCGTGAACTTGGGCTATAATAGAAGCTTGTGTGACCTGGTCGGCTTAATTCGCAGGGCAGCTCCTATCCGGGAGCCTCCATGAAGAGAGACTATCCTGCGGTGAATCTGGAGGAATATCTCAGGCGGAACTGGACGGCTAGCACACTGGTCAATTTATCAGTCGTGTTGTCAATCGGCTGAGACCCGGAGGGGTCTGGGAATGTATATTCCCTAAGACAGTGAGTTAGGAGGCGACCTGTCGTCACCTATCCTTAGTAACGATCCGTTGTTCACCCGACCTCTGGTGGTCATTACCAAGTAAAGGCCGCGACGGATCCGTAATATTTTTGAGTGAGGGAATGCCGCATATAAAACGACAGGTAGAAGTCGCACAAAACGACTTCGAATCCGGAACCAAACGGGTGGATCGCCCCCTCTACCTAAGCCACTGCTGCTAAAACACTGGCATATAAATATATAGACCAAAAACATTCAATTGCGGTCAAAAACCAATGCTGTTTTTGTCACGAGGAAATGAGATGTGTAATATTTAACAATACTGAGGTTTGATTTTTTAATCAATAGAGAAAATGTTGCATATGAGATCTTTATCATTTGAAGATAAAAAAAATAACGCTGCCGTACCACTAATACCGCAGAAAAATATTAAACTTTCATGAAATGTAATTCTAACTGGTTTTGGATGCTTGCTAGAAAGAAGTATTCTTGCGATTTCTCGACACTAAAAAGAATTTTAAGTCGTAGAATGACAAGGAAACAATGTACCAATGCATATTACCTATCCAACTTTGGTCACATAGCCAGGCAAGGGATAACAATCCCAAAAAAACTCGTGCAAAAGAGCAAGACGATCCTCAACATTTTCTAATCTGCCATCGGTATAAATCGATCGTTGTTTTTGTCAGTCAAACTCATCTATTTTAAAAATTAATAAGATACCTTGTCAAATATTTGCCGCCACTGAGCATCCGATCTTGAAGGCTGCAAAGGAATGGAAACCGACTGCTCCTCCCTCTGTCTTCCTTGCTGCTGGAGTTGCGCCATTTTGGAAAAACTAGAAAATGTTCCAAATTCAAATTTTCTCCCCGATTCCCGCGTCTTTGTAAACAGTGAAATAAACGGCGATAACGCTCCAACAATGAATTAAACTATGAGAAACGAGTATGCCGCCAACCGCTACCGTGAATCAAATTCAGTTTCGTAATAACCAATTAGTCATAATGGGAATTCTAGTTTCGGTTTCCGCATTGACGGAAAAAACGAACGGCGGAGCGCGAACATAACCGCGACACACCCCACTCGCCGCACGAAAAATACTGATGAAAAAATTTCTTGGGTTAATGACCTGTGTTGCTAGCCTCTTCAAAAATGGCCATTAATAAATTATAATATAATAAATGCATAGAAAATCATAGCTAATTATGTAGGTATGTACAAAAATAATACGGTACAGTGTTTCAGATGTTTAATTTTTGACAACAAAATATTGGGCTAATAAATAAAGATGCCATTTTGTTTTGCGCTGTCAAAACAAAAACGTAAACAAACCGATCTAATGGCGAGTTTTAGCAAATCAAACAAAATTTCCGGCTCGTATTTCGTGAAAGGACGGATAGAAAACTTCTCATTCAAGTAAATAAAGAAATTGTGCATTTTTCTTCGTTAATTCTGTGTTTTAATGCGTCTTTGTTGTATTTTAGGGTCAAATTGAAGAGTGCCAGTCTTGTGATTCCTCTTCCGACTTTGGACGCGATTGGCGACGCATCCGCAAGAGAAAATGTTGAAAATGATACTGCAGAAGAGCTGGAGCAAGTTTTTCAATGGCAGGAAAAAGTCGCCAGCGATTATAAAGACGGAAAACGTTTGTTTTCGCAAGTAAATGAAAATCACTCAATGAATGATGAAAAACGTGAAATAATGCAAATCGCATCGGATTTTATGGACTCCAAGAAACAATTCATTCTTTTTACGCTTCTTTGGAGCGAAAGCGATAGATGTCTCACTGTGTCTCCTAATTTCAACGATTTCGATTTGAACCCGTATGTTTTAGAAGACAATCAGATTTTTCATTATGGGATAGAAATGGTGGCGAAATCCCATGACAAAAAAATAAACTCGTTAAAGAAAGATCTACTGAATGAGATGCGGAAATTCTTATTGAATCAATCGACAACCTTATCGATTACGAATTTTGTGATTCCGCCTCGTGACGTCGTGCGGTATTTTACAAATTTTGAAATTGTGTCAGCGGAGCGGTTCGAGTATGATCGGTTGTACGTCGAGTACGAGATTCGATTTCCGGAAGGTTTTAAGTGTAATAATTGCAGCGGTTCCACTCAAGTGTCATCTGTGCAAAGGGACACAGCGGCTTTCGGGCACATTTTCGAAATTGTTTTCGAAAGCGCGAATAATTCTTCGCTATTTGACCACCCGATTATTTATTTTGAAGTTATTTCCATCGGGACGTGGGGTAGGCGCCGCACAGAAGGATATTGCTCGATGGTATTACCGGTATTGCAGCCTGGATCGTATAAAAAAACACTAGCAACCCTGCGGGCAGAACCTAAAAATAAACGAATATCAGATATGACCCGATTTTTCTTAGGTGGTCATCACATCCTGAATGATATCACTTGGATCGGTCTACCTTCGACGCAACGTTCTGAAACGTTCAATAAATACGGCGTTCGATGTGTATCATCCGGAAATCTCAATATAAAAATGCATATTTTGAAACAAAGCCAAAGCCATTTATCGGTAAATACGGAAGAACCGAATCTAATAATAAATGATATATCGACAGAAACATTGTTTAAAAGCGTCAATAATGCTTTAGCAGCATATAAAAGAGTCAGGCAAAAACTAATAAATTTGCACGATGGTGAAAAATAAATTAATGTTTCATTTTTCGAAAATAGAGCGCCACCGGCGAATGCCACACCAACTACCAAATGATATGTAGCCCTCAACAGATGGCAGCACTCTTGGCAATAATAAACAATTTCATTCATTATACAAAAATAATAATAAAAACCGTGACCGAGAGAAGCGGCAACGCCGAGCGAGGTCTAAACTTGCATTTTGCTATCGATTTTGCCTGGCGCGTAGCGGCTCTTTCGGTCATAAATGAATATTTGTTGCTTGGTTAATGGGAACGTCACTCGAATATTAAATTTATTTTATATTCGTACTGCAAAAAAAAACACACCATATGTGTCAAAATGGCGGGCCAGGATGCGTATTTCGATTTTTAAACACGGAGATCAACATGATAGAGAATGCCTATCGATTTAAAATGTTCCGTAACAGTTGCTAAAACACAAAATTAACAATTTCGGGAAATATGCAATAGGTAACAAACGTTATATAGGTTTGTACTTACATAGTCTCCAACACGAAATCTGTAAGCGGATATTTAAACGATAGTCTTGTCTCACAAACTCCGTATACATAGTTAATGTTAGATAAACCTACTGACTTAAACCATTACCTGAAAAAGTCGCAAGAAAGCACTATGTATCTTAATATATTCGAATACAAACCGATCAAGTGCGAGTATTACTCGTGTGCCTAGGTTTCGTACCTTCAGAAAATGGCTCGTGACACTTCTATACAAGGAATAGATAATTCGAAAATTTATTGTTGATAATGTAATTAATTTGTCATATATAGTTTATATTAATTATATTATCAAATTCAATTTGTGGACGGAAAAATATTATAGATATGTATGTAATTGCATTTATTCATTTTTTCCAAAATAGTTTCCGGTGACGGGAAATCAATTTTTCTTTTTCACAAGATTTTTTGATTACTCAAACATTATGATAGCCATAGGCTTTCACAAATTGTTAAAGCTAAGCGACGGTACTATTGATATCATTACACCATGTGGTATTTCAAAAAAAAAAAATGTCTTCTGTCTGTGTAGCCGGCTCTACTATTATGTACCATAGGCTCTACTACCGGATCTACTAAATACATACAGCCAGGAGGGCAGCTATCCCCCTTCCTAGAGATAAAAAAATGTATACAAATGTAAAGCAACCAAAGTCCTAAGTCCACTCATTTGACTTGCTTGACCGATAATTCCCGCATGTCGAAACTTGAATGAATTCACTAATTCTATTCCAAGTATTCCGTCCGCGCTGCTATAGTCAATTTTTAAAGTGCGACAAGGGGAGTGGGAAGGCAACATGCCGCCGTAAATTCGAAACGATATGGGAACCATCAATGACATTATTTTTTTTTCTGGAATCAGTTTTGAGAAGGAAGTTGATACCTAATATTTCCAGGCTCTGCGAAACAAGATAGAGTGAGAAACATAAAACTATCAGAGTTTTTCAGGAGATTTTTTTCTGCTATATTGGAAGCCTTAGAAACCTTATCGCGTGAAGGAATTAGTGCGGGTGATTGGAGGAAGTGTCTCATTGCATTTCATATCGAATAATCGTTTGGACGTATATATTTCCAATATTGTGGCCACTGTTTCAATGAGCTCAAAAAAATCTCCATTAAATAATTTAACTTATTATTGGAAGTAGTATGACGGTGGATACGATAAATATTTACAGATACAATTTTTGGAAATTTACCACAGCTCGGTTGCCTGTTGTCGGATCTGTAAAGTCAGCTTTCTGTTCTCAAGGTTCGCGCACGACATACTACTAGATTGTATTGTGAGAAACACATTAGGTCACGTTACATGCACGCCTAAATACGGTAAAACCGATAGTTCGGGAATGTCGTTTTTATTTTATTCTAATAAATATGCTATCCGGCGTACAAGGTATAAGATACAAAAATAAAGACCAGACTACAAAAAATCATTATGGAATTGTAGTAAAAGAGTGAGGCCGTATATTTGGTTCTATGTAACATACGTAAGGGCCATATCATACTACTATTATAGCGGTTCGCGAGCGTCTTTCGGGCGGGGCGGGCGCGCAGCGAATGCGTCGCGAAAACGCCGCGGCTGCACAGCGAGGACGTCGCGGACGCGTGGCGGATACGCAACGTTTTCGTCGCGTGTTCGCAGCGAGTTTACGACGTACAATACAGCCAGTAACAAAATGGATTCCGACGAGGAAACACTGCTGTTGGTTTTGCTACTTCGAAGACGCAGGAGACGAAAACGAAAACATCGACGAATTTGGGAGGATCCATTATCAATTAATCGACTGGAAGAGAGCGACTACTTTGTGCTGTTTTGCAAACGAATAAAAAAGTATCCTAAAAAATTTCGTTCCTACCTGCGAATGCCACGTCCAACATTTTATGAGTTGTTGGATCTGATACAAACTGACTTAAGACATGAAGACACACATTTGAGATTATCAGTGTCATCTGAAGAAAGGCTCGTAATTACTATAAGGTATGTTTTAACATTAAATACACAGGAGATAATTATTAATACTTCTTTAATATTATTGATCGGTTTATCATTAGTTACCTACAATTTATCAACATAACGGTGGTTTTACAGTAGCGTTTAAATTATTTCACAATAAAAGGGGGTACCTAACCAGGATTTAGGAAATTCCTATTCTGAAAAGAAATCACTATAAATTGAATCTTCAGCGTTACTGTTCTCGTCATTAACACTTGGTGAAGAATTAATTGGTTGCAATGAATTATTTCGGGATGGCTCTGGACTTGTAAAATATCCTGGATAGTTTGGAGGATAGCTGTTAGACAT